>JAODAL010009572.1:0-109967 GCA_025379985.1 Phyllomedusa bahiana | reverse complement strand
TTTGAAAAGTACTCTATCAACAAAGCGGGTACTGCGCCAAAGTGAAAAAAAATACGTATCTGAAATGTATTCGGATAATAAAAGGTATTTTTGGCACCTATCAGTTCACCTGTGGTGACTACAAAATTGCTGGATTAAAAGTTAACTGCAAAGTAGATCTATCAACAAAGCTGGCCTGCGCCAAAGTGAAAAAACACGTATCTGAAATGCATTCGGATAATAAAAGGTATTTTTGGCACCTATCGACCTGTGCTGACTACAAAATTGCTGGATTCTAATTTAACTGCAAGGTGGCTTTATCAACGAAGCTGGAATGGGCAAAATTGAAAAAGAACACCTCTCTGAAATGTATACTGATAATAAAAGTGGAGTTTTGCACCTAACAAAGAGACCTGCAGTTACTAGAAAAGATGTGTATCCTAATATAAGTTCAGGCTGCCCAATATCCAGGAAATATTTCAATAGAAAACTCTTAATAATAAAGCTATTGCAGTGCAATGTCTACACTCAGACTTGGTGAACTATATCCAGTATTCTTTAAAGAGCTTGTCTGTGTTCGCCCGCGGCCACCCCCCTGCTCTCCCCCGTGACTTTACAGCGGTAGATGCTCCTTTAAAATTCTCTACCTAACTACATAAAATCTTCAAATCTCTGATCTAAGTTGTAAGGATCACAGCTAACAGTAGAGCTTTCTCTGTGAAGAAATAGAATAATTTCGCTGAGCTGTTTGGACACAGGCAGAGCGCACGTCCTACTGCTATGAGACGCTGACAGACACTGATCATGAACAGGAAGGGCTGTTCTATGTAAAACGAGGTCATGTGATTTTTCCAGACATCCCAGTCATGACGTCGCACACACATCTCACCCTGCTCTATTCTGTAAGCTGATTTGCTGGCCGCCAAAATGACAGGAAGCGCCGAAAATGGCGCAATATTAATAGATGATGCACAGATTTTAACCTAAATTATCCCATGATCTAAAAAATTTGATCAGCATAAAAACTTTGCCGATTTCAACTTTGTCGATAATAATCGCTCAACACTAGTTATCTTAGTTGGGTGAGTTGTAGTTCAATTTTTTTTTTATATTTGTGTTTTGTATTTGTGATATTATATTTAATAAAGTGTAGCTTTTATCATTTATGCTTTTGTATGGGATACATTTTTTGGGTGGTAGAGTTAGCTTTGGTGTCCCAGTGTCTAGTTGTCATGGGGGCTGGCGCGGGTGCCTTCGCCCCTCGCAACCATCCCCCTGCTGCCCGGGCCCCGGCGCCTGCTCACTTACCCATCCACGCTCCTGTGCACGCTGCTCCTGCCTGTCCCAGCCGCCGCGCTCGTACCCACTGCTTAGGGCTGGTCTGGATTTAAAGGGCCAGCGCACCGGTAATTGGTCAATTGCCGGCCGCTGGTCCTATATAAGGTATACGCCCCCTGCACTCTCTGTCAGATCATTGGTGTGCGTTAGCTTGTCCAGAGAGAGTGTAGAGTTCTGTTTTATTACCCGTGTACCAGTCCATTCCGCTACGTTTCCTTACCTTGCCTTTTTGCCGCCTGACCTGACTGTCTGCCCGTCTCTGACCATGAACCTCTGCCACCTGTCCTAACCTCCTGCCTGTCCACGACTACGCCTCTGGATTACGATTCTGTACCACGCAGTACCCCCAGCCGCCATTGCAAGCAAGTCATGTCAGGGGTAGCGACCTGGTAGCCTCACGCCGCAGCAAGTCCATCCCGCTTTGCGGCGGGCTCTGGTGAAAACCAGGGTCTACTTAGACTCCGCTCCCTGGCGTGGCTTAACTATCATTGCTTGCGGTGGTCCAGCGAATCCACCAGCCCGTTACAGTACGATCTGGCCATGGATTCCGCCAGGGTACCTTTACCCGAGCTCTGGGACGTCACGACGGCCATCGCCCAGCAGAGCCAACGTATTGACCAGCTTGCGGCCATGATGCAGAACCTTGCAGCCCGTCTACCTCTGCCTGCGGCTGCTTCCGCCACGCCAGCACCAGTTGCTCCTTCAGCCATGGCACTACTTGCTCCTGCACCGGGACCTTCTCTGCAACTGCCGCTCTCCTCACGCTATGATGGAGACCCCAAGAAGTGCCGTGGCTTCATCAGTCAATGCTCCATCCACATCGAGATGTTGGGGCATCAATTCCTTACCGAGCGGGCTAAAGTGGCCTTCATAATTAGCCTCTTATCGGGGGAAGCCTTGGCCTGGGCCACTCCGCTATGGGACAGAGGAGATACGTTGACAACAAATCTGCAAACCTTCCTCCAGGGGTTCCGCACCATCTTCGAGGAACCTGGCCGCACCTCCCCTGCTGCCGCAGCTCTGTTCCGTCTCCGTCAGGGCGACTCTACTGTGGGTTATTACTCAGTGCCGTTCCGCACCCTAGCCTCAGAGCTGGACTGGAACAATGAGGCTTTGGTGCCGAATTTCTGGCAAGGCCTTCCTGGGCGTATTAAAGACGAGCTCGCTGGTTGGGACCTGCCATCCACTCTGGACGAACTGATTCGGTTGGCCACCCGAATCGACATACGGTTTGCCGAGAGACAACAAGAGCTCCGCCTCCAACGGGAGGTCGCCCGACCACACCGGCTACCTCGTCTGGCTCCCGTTTTCCAACAACCTCCACTTCCTCCGCCTAAGGGTCCTGAGGACGAACCCATGCAGGTCGGGAGAGCCCACTTGATCCAGGAAGAACGCTCACAGCGTTGCCAGAGGCAGCTGTGCTTCTACTGTGGTGGTTCTGGCCACTTCATTGGGGACTGTCCGGTGCGCCCGGGAAACTCTCGCACCTATGGCTCGCAGGAGAGGCATCCCTAGGTGTCAGTGTGGCCTCTCCCCATCTGACTATTCCTGTATTCTGTGGAATTTCGCCGGACAGCACCTTTCAAGCCACCGCCTTCCTTGATTCGGGGTCCGCTGGGAATTTTGTCAGCCAAGCTCTGGTGTTCCAACTTCGTCTCCTGGTGACCCCTCTGCAGAAACCCATGTTCGTCTCCTCCATCAGTGGCGAATGGCTAAAGGACGCTATTCGGTTCTGCACTGCGCCCCTCACCTTGCAGATTGGCGCCCTACACAAGGAGACTGAGACTTCTCGTTCTGCCTCGCTCCTCTTCTGAAATTCTCCTGGGCCTCCCTTGGTTGCAAGAGCATGCTCCGACCCTAGACTGGAACACGGGCGAGATTATCCGCTGGGGCCCCACGTGCCACTCGCGATGCTTTCCTGTACTCCGTCCAGCTCCATGGTCCGCCTCTGTAAAGCCTACAAAGCCTCTGCTGAGTCTGCCCACTCCTTACCAGGATCTAGCCGAATTATTTTCCGAAAGACAGGCCGAAACTCTTCCTCCGCACCGGCCGTTCGACTGTTCGACTGTAGTACTCCTCCCCGAGGCAGAGTCTATCCTCTTTCTGTCCCGGAGACCAAGGCGATGACGGAATATATCCAGGAGAATCTCCGTAAAGGCTTCATACGCAAGTCTTCCTCGCCTGCGGGGGCCGGTTTCTTCTTTGTCGAAAAGAAAGATGGAACTCTCCGGCACTGTATCGATTATCGGGGACTCAATGAAATCACCATAAAAAATCGATACCCCCCTGCCTCTGAACTTGGAGCTGTTTGAAAAAGTGTTTCCAAGTTGGATTTACGCGGAGCATACAACTTGATTCGTATCCGTGAAGGCGACGAATTGAAGACGGCTTTTAATACCCGAGATGGCCACTTTGAATATCTCGTCATGCCGTTTGGCCTCTGCAAGGCTCCAGCGGTGTTCCAGAACTTAGTCCACAAGATCTTCCGCGACCTTCTCTACGTCTGTGTTATTGTCTATCTGGACAACATTTTAATCTTCTCTCCGGATCTAGAGACTCACCGCCACCACGTCCGCCAGGTGCTCAGATGCCTCCGTAGCCACCAGTTATATGCCAAACTGGAGAAATTTTTGTTTGAATGCACCTCGTTGCCCTTCCTAGGGTACATCGTCTCGGATCAAGGTCTCCAGATGGATCCCTCTAAGCTTTCAGCGGTCTTGCAGTGGCCTCGATCAGTGGGTCTGCGATCCATCCAGCGCTTTTTGGGGTTCGCGAACTATTACAGACAGTTCGTCCCTCAGTTCTCCACGCTTGTGGCCCTGCTGTTGGCCCTTACGAAGAAGAATGCTAACCCCAAGTCCTGGCCTCCAGAAGCCCAAGAAGCCTTTGATCGTCTTAAAGCAGCATTTGCTTCGGCTCCTGTTCTGTCTCGCCCGGGCCCGCCGCGTCCGTTTGTCCTAGAAGTGGACGCCTCCTCAGTAGGTGCCGGCGCTGTCCTCCTTCAGAATTCTCCTCTGGGAGACTGCGTACTTGCGGCTTCTTTTCCAAGACCTTTCACCCCAGCCAAAACGAAATTACAAGATCGGTGATCGCGAACTACTGGCCATAAAGTTACCCTAAAGTATGGCGCCACTTGCGGGAGGGGCTCGCTCCCATCGAGATCTCACCGACACAAAAACCTTCTTTATTTCCAGTCTGCTCAACGACTGAATCCTCGACCAAGCCAGGTTGTCGCTCTTTTTCACCCGCTTTGTTTTTCCCCCCTTCACTTTCGGCCAGCTGAGAAGAACGTCAGGGCGACGCCCTCTCTAGATCCTCGGACACTGTGGCCTAGAGCCGCCTCTGCAGCACATAATTTCCTCCAGAACGTCTCCTCACAGCGCCCCCCTTTGGATCTTAAACACCCTACCTCCGGGGAAGACCAAACTCTGTCCTGCCATGCGGCCTTGAATCCTTAATTGGGGACATTCCTCACGAACACTGGTCATCCTGGAGTACAAAAGTCCCTACAATTAAATTTCCCCTCCGCTACTATTGTTGGGCCCCACCCTCGCTCAAGATGTTAGAGACTTTTGTCCTGGCCTGTACCTCCTGTGCCCATAACAAAGTCCCTCCTCAGCCCCACGGGTCCCGCTTCAGCCTCTTTCCCGGTGCCAGAAAGACCTTGGTCCCATATAGCCATGGACTTTGTTACTCCTCGTAACACGTCATTTGGGGGTGCCCGATAGATTTCAAAATGCTCACTTTGTTCCCCTGCCCGGTTACCCTCTCTCCTCACTGACCCAGCACTTTTTCCACCACATTTTTTCGGTTTCATGTCTTCCGTTGCATATCATCTCGGATACTGGGTCCCGTTTGTTTCGAGATTTGGCGGGCTCTATGTTGGGCAGTTGCAGATTCAGCTAGGGCTTCTCGTCTGCTTACCACCCTCAAACTAACGGGCAGGTAAGAGGTTAACCGGTTTTTAGGTAACCTACCTACACATTTTGTATCCACCCCCCTCAAGTAATTGGTCCGACCACCTCCACTGGGCCGAATCTTCATATCATTCTCTAGACTCGGAATACGCTGGAGCCTCTCCTTTTTTTGTCGTGTTTGGGCTACATCCCCGCCTGCCTCTCTCTCTGGGTACCTTGTGTCATGTTCCTGCCATGATGCCCAGGGCTGACCCTCAAGCACTCTGGCAAGCCACACGACAGCCCTTCTACGGGCCCTGCTTGCAACCAAGGTCCAGGCCGACAGGTACCGTAGACCTCGCCCCTTTTTTAACCAGGTGATAACTTTGGTTTTTTCCGCCAAATATATTCATTTCAAGGTGCCCAGTTATAAGTTAGGCCCTAAGTATTTGGGCCTTTTTGTGGTACTTCGGCAACTAAACCCGGTGTCCTACAAGCTCCGCTTGCCTCCTACTCTGCGTATCCCGAATGCCTTCCATGTGTCTCTCTCTCCTCAAACCTGTGGTGCTGAATCGCTTCTCCCGTGGATTTGTCTTGCCTTTTCCTGTGGCCGACTCTGATAACATCTTTGAGGTCAAGGAGGTGCTGACGGAGAAAACAGTGAGGGGGAAGCGGTTCTTTCTTATTGACTGGAAGGGGTTCGGGCCGGAGGAGCACTCGGGGGAACCTGAGGCTAAGCTGTCATCGGACCTCCTCGCTCAATTCCGTCAAAAGAGGGGGATACCTAAAGGGGGGGACTGTCATGGGGGCTGGCGTGGGTGCCGTTGTCCCCCGTGACCGCCCCCCTACCTGCAGGGGGTCCGGCGCGGATGCCGTGGCCGCCCGCAACCATCCCCCTGCTGCCCGGGCCCCGGTGCCTGCTCACTTACCCGTCCACGCTCTTGTGCATGCTGCTCCTGACTTTCCCGGCCGCCGCGTGCATATCCGCTGCTTAGGGCGCGTGCGCGATGGCTGGTCTGGATTTAAAGGGCCAGCGCACCGGTAATTGGTCAATTTCCGGCTGCTGGTCCTATATAAGGTATGCGCCCCCTGCACTCTCTGCCAGATCGTTGGTGTGCGTTAGCTTGTCTAGAGAGAGTTTGGAGTTCTGTTTGATTACTTGTGTACCAGTCCTTTCCGCTACGTTTCCTGACCTTGCCTGTTTGCCGCCTGCCCTGACCGTCTGCCCGTCTCTGACCACGAACCTCTTCCCCGGCCTGTTCCGACCTCCTGCCTGTCCCCGACAACGCCTCTGGATTACGATTCTGTCCCCACGCAGTCCCCCCCGGCCGCCATCGCAAGCGATTCACGTCAGGAATAGCGACCTGGTAGCCTCACGCCGCAGAAAGTCCATCCCGCTTTGTGGCGGGCTCTGGTGAATACCGGGGGCTACTTAGACTCTGCTCCCTGGCGTGGCTTAACTATCATCGCTTGCAGTGGTCCAGCAAATCCACAAACCCGTTACACTAGTGTTGATTGGCCCTTAAATGTATAGGTTTACTATATGTATTAGTAACAAAGCAAGTCCACATGAAGATATATTCGTAGCACTCATTCCTCAGGAGTTTTTCAATGCTGGAATGTGGAATCCTGGATATACGTGCGGCTGTGTTCTCGGATCACCGGTGGCCCTTTGGTTGAAATATATTCTTACATCCACAAACGAAAATAGATCCAGCAGTAAAAGCCTTTTTACTTTATTATGAAAACATGACAGATAACCAAAGACAGATCTGTTGATATTGGTAGACGCGTTTCTGACTCAGCTGAGGTCTTGTTCACAGCTAAAGGGCATATGCGATACACCCACTTTAAATACCCTTATACCAATCACAGTATACATTAAAAACATACAAGTATACATCTATCATATGGAACACAGGCCAATGGGACTTCCTTTCCTTTCTAATACAGATCTTTATACTATTGCCAATTTCTAATATACAGTATATATAATAGGTTGTTTCTATAGTTAAGTCCGTTAGGATATCTACTTTCCAGCTGTCATGTTTTCATAATAAAGTAAAAAGGCTTTTACTGCTGGATTTATTTTCGTTTGTGGATGTAAGAATATATTTAGTAGTATTTATATGAAATAATCCACACGATAAAAATAGAAGTTACAAGTCCAGGCAGTGCTCTCCTTAAGCACCGCTTCAAGTGTTTTCACATTCAGTCCATTTAGGTAGCGAGGACAAGAAAATTGACAGGAGGTAGACGCACACCTGTGCTATTGCAAGTATACTATTTTTAAAGTTTATCGTGTGGATTATTTCATATAATTACCAATAGCTATATTGAAAATATGCTGGTTAGTCAGCTTACAAGAGTGGGCACCATGTGAGGGCCATTTTTTTTCTGATACATTGTGTATGATCCAAATAAGCTCCTGTCTTTATAGTAGAAAGAAATTTCCAGCTTCAGCAGCTCTTTTTAATGTTATATGTAAGGACTAGATATCAAATATCAGATACCAATTACCAATTAGTTTCCCATATAGTTATGGTCCCAACATGCAATGCTTTCAACATATATCCTGTAACCAATTTATATTGTATGTGCCATTCGTCACACATGCCCAATGTCTGTCCACTGCCTTCATGCTGCCAGTGGCATTATTCTCCACTACTGTCATATGACTTTACAGTATCTACCAGGTAAAATAGTGATCTTTAAATGAGTACCCAAAAGGAGATGTACAAAAAAGATTCACTTACCTGCTCCTAGAATTAGGGCCCGTTTACATGGCAATGGACAAATACATATCGGTTTAGCTGACCAGTATTTGGCCAGTTTATGTGCCGTCCCCATGGCCGCGAGGGGGGCAGCTTTTCTCCACAATGAGCGGAGAGAAGCCCTCCCCCTTCCCATTCATATGCTCATTTTCCGTCCGAAAACCGGATGGAAGAATGTGCATGTAGAATGTTTTTCGGGGGGCCGGCGGTTCGGATGGAAAACCCATGCAGTGGGGACTGCTGCACGGGTTTTCCATAGAAGCTCGTTGTGCTCGTTTGCGGACAGTTTTTCAGACAGTTTGCAAAACTGCAAACCGTCTGAAAAACCGGCCGCAAACCCGTGCCGTGGGGACAAGCCCTTACTTTAACTCTCCTCCACCATTATGTCCTATCTAGATCCTGTGGGTAATGTCTTCCTTGGCTAAGGTAACATTTTTAACAGTATGGCCTGCCCTATATCTGCATGTCTTGGCAACTGCATGTGACAAGTTATAATCTGCTGCCTGTTCTATTACGAGACTTTGAACCCAGTCAAGAAAAGGAGTTTACACAGTCATATTCTTCATCACAATGGCAAAGAACACCGGAGCCTTGCTGTTCTGCAGTATATAGCTAAGAGAAAACTTCAGAACTACCCCGAATGTTCTGCTGCTCCTGGGTGTGGCCCTGTTCCTTCCTTTGTGATCTACTCTTCCTGATATGTTCATAATGAGCAGAAATGTTGCTGCATTATACACTATCCTGAGCAGAGCAGGCGGCTTCTGCTGCTATTTATACCCCTTGTTGCTCTATGATTGGTTGAAATTCAAGGCAGTTTTATGACATCACAGGACATTTATGACATCACAGTCATCTTGACTATTGCAAAACGCATAGTTCCGTTCTCATAGCTGGTGGTTCTTTCTGATTATTAGAAATCCAAGGCAGCTTTATGACATCATCTTGACTATTATAATATGAGTAGTTCTTTGGGTTCTCATGGTTAGTGCTGCTTTCTGATTGGTGGAAATAAATTGTTTTCTTACTTAACAGTCGACCAATACATTAAGAGACTATTTATTTTACTTAAAAAATCAAATCTCTACTGACTTACCTGAGTCTTTATTTTTCTCCCTGTGATGTTTTCTCTACTAATTTGTGCTTTTCTTGTGCTGCATGTGTCTTCTTTTTTCAGGTTTGAAAGCTGTTTTTTTTACAAAAATTTTTTGGTCACCTGATCTCCTTGGCTGGACACAGAGCTGTTTCCTGTGTGTGGAGACACACAGAAGCCCTGAGCTTCCTTTCAATAGTTGATGTAGAACTGCAGGAAGCTCATAGAAATATCACTGAAAGTATATTAACCCCCTTAACAACCCTGGATGTATGAGTACGTCCGAGGGTCGCTAAGGGGCTTTGTAGAGGTATCGTGGCACCATCACGTTCTGTTTAATCCTGACATGGCTGCGGTGTCTAAATTAATGAAAAACCGTGCCGCTCACCGTTCCTCACACCAATCAGTGAACATGGCAGCTGGAAGCCTAGTGACGGCTTCCATTGTTGCCATGGCTTCTGTTTTACTACGTCCTGCCACAGGTCATCTTTGTAAAACCACCATCTTTGTATAAATGATTGTGCCACCTAATGGTGAATCACCCTAGGAGGACTCAAAGTTAAAAGGGATGTATCGCTTCTTCAGTGGGACTGTTCTCTTGAAGCTTGATGCTCTCACTTACTGAAATCCAGGGGCGTTTCTTCCCCTCCCAGCTGGGTGTTTCTTAACTAAAGGGGGATGACATCATCCCCCCTTCACTGTTCATGCTGGCTTCAGTGTGTCCCGCCCCTCCACATATCACTGTCCTCTCCCTATGCAGTCTTATTTTGAAAGAGCTGTTTAAATACCATAGGCCTGCATTCAGTCTAAACAGTCTTCTATGAACTTAGCACTGATCTCTCACAGCTGGAGGTTTGCTACATTTGAATCCATCCAGAGCACAGATCTGACTCCCTTCATGTTTACATAAGGCACCGACGCACAATTCTGCTGTTTTCTGATTGTAGCAATAGCTGCAGTGTCAATGAGGAGCAGTTAGCTGTATAGAGTGAAATTTTTGTCGGCCCCTTACACGCAGGAGCATTAAGGCACCATGGCACAATTCTGCTGTTTTCTGATTATAGAGACAGCTGCAGTGTCAATGAGCAGGCAGCTAGTTGTATAGAGTGAAATTGTTGTCAGCCCCTAATTCTGAGTGAGAGACAGGAATACAAGCCCCATGAATACCACTGTCCGGGGGGCCGAACAGAATGTAAATTATTAGAGCCCTCAGCTAATGAAATGCAAGGAGGTGGGATCCGACTATCCAACCAGCACTGGAGAAGTTTATTTACAGAAAATGAAGAAAAGGAATACTGTGAAAACAAGGCAGCTTTGCTAATGACATCCAATTGCAAAGTTGCTTGTTTTCACTGCCCCCTTATTCTGAAGGCCATTTAATGAAATGATACAACCCCTTTAAAGTAAAAAGAAAAAAAGAGTTTAATTGTGTAAAAATAATTTTAAAAAATTAAACGTTTCGCCATTTTACAAATAAAAAAATAAAAAAGTTTCACATATTTCGTATTGCCGCTTGTGAAAAAGTCTGATCTATTAAAATATAACATAATTTATTCTGTACACTGAATACCATAGAACAAAAAAATTCTAAACGGCAAAATTGCAGTGTTTGGTTTGATGTTTGGTGTTTCACATTCTCTAAGAATTGGAATAAAATTTATCAAAAAAGTCCCATGTATTCCAAACTGGTAGCAATAGAAAGTACACTTCAGGCCGCAAACAATGCTTCCTCACTCAAGTCTGTAGGTGTTAGTATAAAAAAGTTATTGGACGCAGAAAATGGTGCCAGGGTGCACATTTCAAAAATCTACCTTGTTGACTCAAAATGCATCAGATAGAAGAGTGTTCAGCTATTTTTCTTAGTTTTTTAATTATGTAAAATAAAGTTTAGACTTTAATTGATTCTGTTAATGCTAGCAAACCGTGGATATACATGGACTTGTACATGACGCCTCACAACAACTAGTTAAATATGGGCTCTCTTTGTTATTGTGGCAAAGCACAAACTGATACATACACAAATACATACACAGATAAACACATACACATCTGCTTTTCCAGACAAGTTTCCCTTGTTACCGGCCACCTCTCTCTCCTCTTACAGGCTGCAGCAGTGACCAGGATGATGATGTTACTCCCTGTTCTGTTCCTTATATTGATAATAAAGGAGCTTGTTTACATTACTTACTCACAAGCATTAACACTTTAGAGTTTTGTAGCCTTGTGCAAGTTTGCAGACCTCAAGCAGTCATGTCACTGTAACAGGATCAGCTAGGAATAGAGTAACTGATATGCCAATCACCGCTATAGAATCACTCACAGCCTGACCAGGAAGTGTGTCTGAAGCTGGTTCTGGTTCTTTAAAACAGCATGATGAGAGAACCCCTTAAAGGTGTTTCCTCATTATGCAGAGCCACAGCCAACTTTAATGTAGTGCTAAGCCTACAGGGCTCTAAAGGGTGTTTATTTTGCTAAGTAAGAGGCTTTCAAAGTACATCACTAGAGATAAGACTCTGCAGGAAGTGACTCACAATGGTTGGAGTGAATAACTGATGGCTGCTTAGAGCAATAAGAGATAAGAAAGAGCAGGGCTGAGATGGCTGTGACCAGAGAAACCTGTGTGCTCTAATAGGAAATAAAATCTTCTTTATCTCCTGACCAAAGAAAAATCAACAAAGCATTAGTAAAATATTTAGTATAATATTTAGAAAAAGTCTTCAATTATCTGTCCATACATATTAAAAGTTAATCATTATAGTGAGAAGACCATTTAAGGTACATCAACATTCAAATAAATCATCAAATTTACATAATAATGCATGCACATACACTATTAATGCACACAAACACAGATCCATCGAAAGTACACATCTCCTTCCTCCTCTCCTAGAGTCAGGTCCATGATAAGAAGCCACTGCCAATACATCAATGTCACAGTAACAATGCCACCTTAGTGCCCCCAACACAAAGTAAGAATGTGCTGTCAGTGCCCCCCTTACAGTAATCAAGCCTTATGGCCAATTCAGTCTTATCTTATTTTGTCTTAGATTTCAGTAAACTTATACAACCATTCCCCAGCCATTTCCAGACCTGAAAAAGAAAATATATCCAATCAGTCAATGATACACTTCCTTATTCCCGGCTGTAAAAAGGCTGTTGATTGGCCGTACCATTTTCCTGTGATCGGCGGAAAGCTTGGGTACAGATGAACTGGCCCAACCTGAAATCAAAGTGCAATGTTACTCCTAACCAGGACCTTAGTGCAGGAAGGTGCAAGTCAATGATGTTTCTCGCATGCCTGTGCAAAGTCACAGAAGTTGCAGAGTTAATGGTGGAGTTGGGGGCTAAGCATTGCGCCCTTAAGGTCCAGATACAGTCAAAAGTATTGCTCTTCTGCGTCAGCAACTAGCCATTTATTTCTATAATCTGTTACAGAATACAGTGGTCCCTCAACATATAATATTAATTTGTTCTGAGACAACCATTGTATGCTAAAAACATTGTATGTTGAGAATATACAACGAGTAACCATAGAAGTCATGATTATTGTTTGCATGGCTGTCTGTTTTGCAGATAGACACAGTATCATTGTTTGTCTGGCTTTAGGTGTTGATATCTTTTGCACCCTTATGTGGACCTTGCCCATTTTTGGTTTCTTACATGGCTACCCTCCCTATATGTTTAGGAATGTCAATATAGTCATGTTTTCTCCCTTTACATATTGATGTATGGTTATGGGGGTTTACTAATTGTATATTTATATATCTATCATTGGTGGTTTGTGCTACACTTCTTTTCTCCATGTTGATCCATGCATCATAGAAGAAAAGCGTTGGAGGAACAAAAGGTTGGTTATTTACATCAGCCCAATCACCATAGATATTAGAGCAATAGGTTTTGTTGTTAGTACCTGAACATTATTGTCCAAACCTTACTTTACACAGTGGCAGACATTTGACTTAATGTTATACTATCTTGGCAGCCCTTCTTTTGCGGTTTGTTTAGTGTAAGTCTAACACTGCTTGCTAGGAATAATTAGGATGCATATTAGGGACTGGGTGGTGAACAGGGTCGCCCTTGTTGAAGAAAGTGCCCTGTTTAAGCAGGGTTTCTCTGTTGGTTAGGCTATTGGTGTGTCTTTTAAATTCATCAGTCAATGCTATGTCTTATCAGATGCTAGGGCTCATTTTACTCTATGATTTCTAATTGGTTCCATAGTCCAAAAATGTCACCCAACATAAGGCAGAATGAAAATTAAATATATAATATTTAGAAAAAGCAATTTGAAGCTGGAAATCACTTGGGTTCTATATACCAAAAAAAAGAAAATGGGGCCCTCACTTGGTGCCCAAAGGAAAACCCCTCAAAAACCCGAAACTGAAAGAGCAACAGGAAATACCCCACTGTACGTAGTAGGGGCTATTTAAACCGCCAGTACTGCATGCACCTACTAATTACATGTAAGAGCAGACAGGACATGTAGTACCGCATGTACTGTAAGGGGGGCGCACTAGACCCCCAATCACTGCATGCACCTCACTAATACATGTAAAAAGGGGTACAGGACTTGTTTTACCCACTGTACTGTAGAAGGGGGTTATAGACCACCAATCACTCATGCAAGCATAAACTGTAAGAGCGTAAGGACATGTAGTCCGTAAATAGTGTAGAGAGGCTCACAGACCCCAATCACTGCATGTACCTTTCTAATACATGAAAAAAAAGTAAAATGCATGTGTACACACGCTGTAAGAGGCGCTTAACCACCCAAACACTCAGCACTGCACTAAAACAGTAAGAGAAATACAGGACATGTAGTACCGAATGTACTGAAAGAGAGGGCAAATAGACCCCCAAATCACTGATGCACCTCACTAAATACATGTAAGAGCAGTACAGGCATGTAGTACGAACTGTACTGTATAGGGGGCTACAAGACCCCAAATCCTGATGCACCTCACTAATACAAGTAAGAGCAGTACAGGACCATGTAGTACGAACTGTACTGTAAGAGGGCTACTAGACCACCAATCACTGCATGTACCTCCTAATACATGTAAGAGCAGTAAAAGGACATGTAGTACTACACTGTACTGTAAAAGAGGTGCTACAAACCGCCAATCACCTGCATTCTTCTCACTAATACATGTAAGAGCAGTAACAGGACATGTAGTACTGCACTGTTACTATGAGAGGTGCTACTAGACCGCCAAATTTCACTGCATGCACCTCACTAATACATGTAAGAGCATACAGGACATGTAGAAACTTTTACAATACTGTTAGACGCACTACTAGACCAACAATCACTGCATGCACCTCTCAAATACATGTAAGAGAAATTACAGGCACATGAAAGTACTACACTGTACTTTTAGAGAGGCCTACTAGACCCCCAAATTCACTGCATTCTTCTCACAAATACATGTAAGAGCAGTACAGAACATGTAGTACAGCACTGTACTAGGGGAAGGTGTCTACTAGACCGCCAATCACTGCATGCACCTAAACTAAATACATGTAAGAGCAGTACAAAGCCATGTGGTATGCACTCGTACTGTAGAGAGGTTCTAAAAGACTGCCAATCACTGCATGCACTTCACTATACTTTTGTAAGAGCCATACAGGACATGTAGTACCGCACTGTACTGTAGAGGCGCGCTCCTAGACCAATCACTGCATGCACTTCACTAATACATGTAAGAGCAGTACAGGACATATTGTACTGCACTGTAATGTTGGGAGGCTTGAAAATGGCCCCAGTGTGGGGTTGAAACGTTGCATGTATGGACTTAGGTGATTAAAATTACTCTTTTTTGCATTTTTTTGGTTGTGCTGCTTTTTTCTTGTATTACATAGTTTGGAGGATTTGGGTCATACTTTTTGAGCTTTGCTCACCATTAGCTTGTATGTTTTTTGGCTGTGCTGTATCCTTTGTCTTTTTTCTTTTTTGTAATGTTGGGAGGCTCTATAGACCACCAATCACTGCATACACCTCAATAATACATGCAAGAGCAGTACATGACATGTAATACCGCACTGCACTGTACTGTAGAGAGGCTACTAGACCACCAATCACTGCAGGCACCTCACTAATACAGAGGTTTTAAAAGTAAAATGTTCATGATTGGTGGTTGGATCAGTGGCTGGGACATTGAAAATATTGTATCCTGAGATCATTGTAACTTGAGGGACCGCTGTACCTGAGAAGACTGGTCCACCAGATTGAGAGCTTGGCTAAGTTAATAGATGTGCTCTGTTAACTTCAACATACAATGTCCTGATAAGGCATATGGATAGAAGTCTTCATGAGACAACCTCTTTAAACTGTCAGGTTAGCCAGTGCTGCATATTAAACCTATACAACCAAATGGCCACATATTGAAAAGCTATGAGTTTCCTCTTGAAACATTTCATCTGATATACTCCTGTTTGATTTACTCAATCTCTCTAATGTGTAATTTGTTAAGATGATGTTGGTAATGATCTCCTGTCTATTAGTCTTTATGTACTGTAGAGTAGGACATAGATCACGTCATCTAATCTTTAAGTGGCTCTTGAATACATAGGAATGTCAGCTAGCACTAGATAATGGAGATCATATTTTAATATGAATAGTTTTCTGTGTCACATCTTAATGGGCTGACTGAAAGACAAGGTCTTGATATGCAGTCAGAGAACAATTACATGAGAAAGCACTGTCGATTACAGTCATATAAAACATGTAATAGAAAAAAGCCTCATTCTTCTATTTCAGCATTGATTCAACATGTCTGACTGTAAACCCAATCCAGCCAACAAAAGGAAAATGCTTACTGTCATTATATAAGATGAGTTGTCTGTGGAAAATTTCTGTACTTTCATATTTTTCAAATTCTATATGTTAGTCTAATGCTGAGGTAGTCTTCCTGGATTACAGAGAAATCACGAACGAGGAAAACGACTCTCACACCAGTTCAACCAAAAGTATAGTTTACTGAACTTGCCGGAAAAGTATGTTCAACAATTTCCCGAAACATACATGTTCAAAGTTGTGATTAAGGCACCTGTGCTACACAGAGCACCTCCAAGAGTGTATCCTCCGGATACACAATATATTTACCTACCCACGGGGTTCGGAAAGGTCGAACACCCTTTACCTTTTAATACCTTACAAACCCGAAACAATTTTATGTGGGGGCAGTTCAAAGGCACGCTCACTCGGTGTAGCACAGCACTTTACAACCTATCTAGCTCAACACGCTAGTTTCCAGAAGATATATATATGGTATATTATATATATATATAATATATATATATATATTTATATATATATATATTATATATAATATATAACATACGGATTAATACATGCAAACCGGTTGCAATAGTAACAGTACTATGATGAGCCCTCTTCAATTCCCGAATTCGGAATAGTTTTCGAATAGACACCTATGACCTGACACAAAATCTGCCCTAACTAGGCTAACTACAAGCCTGCAAATAGTTCTAGATTAGTTGTCATGCACACATTCGACCCGGGTCTACCTTGAGGTGGCCAGCAGTTACTGCTCTAAGATGAAGGTCCAAGCTATGGTCTCTGATATCTAAGATGTAGGCGCTCCTCTCTGTCCCTGGATCTGCAGAGTGTTCGTGCTTTCCTCACCAACAGCATCAATGCAGCCAGCCCGAACTCTTCTCTCTCTCAGTAGCTGATCACAGATCATGGACTTACAGAATCAGGAGAGCTGAGCCGATCCGTGCCCAGCGTCAATCCTCTGCCTGAGCTCTCAGTCCTTCACTCCTCCTCTCTAAGATGGCTGCTGCTCCCACGTGTCTCTTTGTCACATGACATGTTTTAGTCTCTATTATGCATAAACCAGATACTGAAAACTGTGGAATCTTGTGACCAAATAAAAGAATGCAACAGTATAATTTGCAATCACCAATTACACATATGATTTTACTGGGTATACACAATGGGCTGTTCCACCATCACACATATAAATACTGGAGAAATAATTTCTCTAAATTTATCTCTTCACCAGACTCAGTATGAACTAGTCTCTACTTAAGTTTGTGCCTCTGGATATGTATTTAGAAGGTGATCCCTCTCACTGTGCTACCTACTGTACAAAACATTTGCTGCATAGGGAGACATGTAAACTCTCTTTGTTCTTCCAGGAGTCAACCAAAAACTGAGTTGCAAACTCCACATGAATCTGAGCATTTAGGGGGTTTTCCTGGGATTTTAGGAACATCCCTGGTGTGGGAGATTAGCTGGGGTAGGTTTAAGATCTCCCTGATTACATTTCATAATGGTTGGTAAAAATGCTTATAGGTAATTTGGAGTTAACAGAGCAGCATCCTATGTTCAGGAACACAATCTCTTGGTTACAGTGCAGAGTGGTTACACCAAGCAGCTTTCACTCTAAAGGATCTGTCCCTTCCTGCATTACACATGCAACCCAATGATTTCGCTGCACAAGCTGTAATGCCTGATTTTCTCAGTGATTGAATAATTAAAGGAAACCTGTCAGGTGGTTTATGCTGCCCTATCTGACAGCAGGACGTGATCAAGGGAGAAGAGCTGAGCTCTGTGATATGTAGGTTTATATGATTTGATGCTGGATTTTTTTTAAATAAAAAGCAGATAAAATCTGAAAAGTGAAACTGAAAGTCCTTCTTACCCTTCCCACTTACAGTGATTGACAGTCTTCTCTTTACACATATTGATACAGGGAAAACTATAGATCACTGTATGTGGGTGGGGTAAGTAGGATTTGCACTGTATCTTAAGGAGTCCTGTCCAAATTTACTCTGTTTTTTACTCAGAAATCCTGTTCCAAATCATATAAATCTACATATCACAGAGCTCAGCTTCTCTCCCTCTATCATATAACCCTATGTATCACAGAGCACAGCTCCTCTCCCTCTATCATATAACCCTATATATCACAGAGCTCAGCTTCTCTCCTCTATCATATAACCCTATATATCACAGAGCTCAGCTTCTCTCCCTCTATCATATAACCCTATGTATCACAGAGCTCAGCTTCTCTCCTCTATCATATAACTCTATATATCACAGAGCACAGCTTCTCTCTTCTATCATATAACCCTATATATCACAGAGCTCAGCTTCGCTCCTCTATCATATAACCCTATATATCACAGAGCTCAGTTTCTCTCCTCTATCATATAACCCTATATATCACAGAGCTCAGCTTCTCTCCTCTATCATATAACCCTATATATATCACAGAGCTCAGCTTCTCTCCCTCTATCATATAACCCTATTTATCACAGAGCACAGCTTCTCTCTTCTATCATATAACCCTATATATCCCAGAGCTCAGCTTCGCTCCTCTATCATATAACCCTATATATCACAGAGCTCAGCTTCCCTCCTCTATCATATAACCCTATATATCACAGAGCTCAGCTTCTCTCCCTCTATAATATAACCCTATATATCACAGAGCACAGCTTCTCTCTTCTATCATATAACCCTATATATCACATAGCTCAGCTTCTCTCCTCTATCATATAACCCTATATATCACAGAGCTCAGCTTCGCTCCTCTATCATATAACCCTATATATCACAGAGCTCAGCTGCTCTCCTTCTATCATATAACCCTATAAATCACAGAACTCAATTAGTGATGAATGATTTGAGAAAAATAAAAAGTAGAATCCCACAAAAGGGTAATCTGACATTGGCCTAAAAGAGAGCCATTAAAACTTTAAAGGAAAATTACACTATAATCATACGTAATGCAGACAAAGGGGGGCCATAGTAATACAAGATGTTGAAGTATATAAGAGGGAGGCGTTTAGAATTTTAGATGACCCCAAATACTACTGTAGGGTAGACGATAGTGTATATTCGACTTTACAAGAATTTTTGTATATTTTTAAAGGAGGCTCTTTCTAAAAGTGCAATAAATCAAAAAGAACTGGATAGTTTGGTTATTAAGAAACCTAAAAGACCATTTTTTATCACCTCCCCAAGGTGCATAAGAATGTTGTCAATCCACCTGGGAGACCTATTGTCTCGGGGATAGACTCCACTCTTTCTAATTTGTCAAAATATCTAGACATCCATTTACAACCTTATGTTGTTTCACTAAAAAGTTACTTTATCATATTATTAGGGATGTGATAGATATGGAGTGGAGAGAATCTTATTATTTCCTCACTATGGATGTTGTAGGCCTTTATTCTAACATCAAGCATACTTTTGGCATCCAGGCAGTTAGTTTTTACTTGGAGGAGGATGATAATATATCTGAGAGTAAAAGAACCTTTCTTTTGGAAGGTCTCAATTTAATTCTTCAAAAATTTTCTTTGAATACAGTGGTTTCATTATCACCAGCAGGTTGGTACAGCGATGGGGACACGTGTTGCCCCATCACTGGCCAACCTGTTTATGGGCCAATTCGAGGAATTGTATATTTTATCAGATTACAATATGTATAGATCAAAAATTATCTATTATAAAAGGTTCATAGATGATTTGATCTTCATATGGAATGGTACTTTGGAAGAAGCTGCCAATTTTTTAAGCGAGTTAAACACCAACTAAGCAGGGATCACATTCACATCCACTATCAGTGGAAGGGATATCCAATTCCTAGATCTAAATTTGTACCATGAAAATGGGAAAATTTGCACTAGAACTCATTTCAAACAAGTGGACTCAAATAATTTTATACATTTTACGAGTAACCACTACAAAAAATGGACTAGGAATGTGCCGTTTTGGGCAATTCCGGAGAATCCGGAAAAATTGCACTTCAGATAAAATCTATCAAGAACAGGCGCAGGTCCTGGTCAAAAGATCTAGAGATAAGGGTTATCCTAAATCCCTTGTAGAAAAGGCAAAAGACAGAGCCTAAAAAAAAAAACACAAAGTGAATATGTTCTTTCTACAAAAATTAAAAGGGGATGGAGAAGATTTAAAAAATAACTTTATTATGTCCTATTCATCCCAATATTTAGATTTGTACACTATTCTAAACAAACATTGGGGAATTTTACTTTTGGATCCCATTTTAAAAACGCAGATGACAACAAAACCCAGAATCCCTTATAGAAGAGCCAGTGCTATAAAAAATATAGTCGCTCCATCATGACAGAGGAGTATAAAACACGAGAATAGGAAATACACCACAGGTACAGAAGAACTATCAGGAGGATACTTGCAACTTCCCAACATGTAAATGTTGTGGAATGTTACAAGAGGGTGCAGAATTTTTTTCCATAAACGAGAAATTCAGGTTTATTCTCACCTGCTGATCTTGTTATGTTGTCTATTTGATCACTTGTAGTTGTCACAAACAGTACGTTGGGAGAACTTCTACCAAGCTCTCCCAACGTATGAATAATCATGGATTTAATATTAAAAAAGAATAATAAATTATATAGCCTCTCGAGACATGTGCTAGAGGAACATCCTAATAGTGATTACCACTTGAAAGTACAGCCGATCGATTTTATATTGGAGGATTGTACTGATAGACTCCAGGCACTAATTAATAAAGAGATGTACTGGATCTTCAAGCTAAATACATTGAGTCCTTTAGGTTTAAATGAAGCTCAAGAAGTCATTTATTAGGACCGGTAAGAATATAAACTGTTGATAAGAATGATAACATAGTTTGTTTTCCAGTGTACAATTATAAGAATAGGTATTAATATCAGGCCATCTATCTACATCTACAATTATAAGAATAGGTATTAATATCAGGTTATCTATCTAACAGAATAAAAGAAGGTGTAGAGGGATGTAAAAACTAACATTACCATCATATTGAAGCTGTTTTGGGACTAATCGATAGTTATATCAGATCCCGGCAGAATACTGGCATAGAGCATGCGCAGTATACATGTGAGTGTGGGTAGTGATCGCGCCGATGCCCGGCTCGTGACGTGAGCATCGGCTTCCGGTTGCGAGTCGGAACATTACGGCGTGACCAAACACACGAGAGGAACATCATGTTGAAGTGGCTAATATGGAATATAAGTATGTTGTGGGTGTTATAATGTTTTAAGATCATGTTTTAACATATGGAGTAAATAGGATTTCAGGTAATATATGATATGAAAGAGTGTCTGTGTAATAAGGGTTAATGAGATACACGATAGGCACAGGATTGGCTGATTAACAAGAGGTAGTGGTCTTTTGGGGCTATTTATGTAATGTAATTTGGGGATATTGTTATACTCCTGATGAAGCACGCGAGGATGCATGTGAAACGCGTAGAGGCTCTGTTTTAAAATAGTTTTTTTTTAAAATAAATTTCCATGCTCTTGATGGGGATTTTTTTTCTTTCTATCAGCATAAGAAAGAAAAGATTTTTATACTCTTGTTTAAGCGCCAGGAATACCTCTTTTTTGCTGCAACTGGACAAAACCAGAAGCAGACATAAAGTTACATATAACCCTATATATCACAGAGCCCAACTTCTCTCCCTCTATCATATAAAACTATATATCACAGAGGTCAGCTTCTCTCCTCTATCGTATAACCCTATATATCACATAGCTCAGCTCCTCTCCCTCTATCATATAACCCTATATATCACAGAGCTCAGCTCCTCTCCTCTATCTATAACCCATATATCACAGAGCTCAGCTTCTCTCCCTCAAACATAAAACCCTATATATCACAGACCTAGCTTCTCTCCTCTATCATATAACCCATATATTACAGAGCTCAGCTTCTCTCCTCTAAACATTTTAACCCTATATATCACAGACCCCAACTTCTCTCCCTTTTATCATATAACCCTATAATACAGAACTCAGCTCCTCTCCTCTATCATATAACCCTATATATCACAGATCTCAGCTTCTCTCCTCTATCGTATAACCCTACATATCACAGATCTCAGCTTCTCTCCCTCTATCACATCGTGCTCAGTGTAGCTATAGGGGGTGCAGAGGTAGCAGTCGCTAGCAGGTCCTGCAGGTTGAGGGGGGCACAAAAGCCCTTCTTCCACATAAGAAGATACCAGCATTGTAAATGGCCCATGGTAGCTGGGGGACCCATTTGACTTTTTGCACTAGGGCCCAGGATCTTCAAGCTATGCTTCTGTGTATGTATATGGGGGGGTTGAGAGACAGCTATCTAATGTGTCACCTTTACAATAAGTTTTCCCACAGATTAATGCTGATCATTGGGGGAGCAATATAGGGAAACACTTTGTAATAAGCTTATTATTAAGTAGGGAATGTCCGATGTAGATGACCCCTTTAAGAGGAAACAGGTAAGCACTAAGTCTGGTGGCAGATTTCTGGATCAGTAGATGCACTTCTCAGAATTTCTCAGAATTATAAAGAACACTGCACTTGTTCATGGACAATGTCTGGTATTGCAGCTTTTTAATATTCATGTGAATGGAGCAGAACTGCAATACAGCCAAAATCCATAACAATGATTCGAACAGTTTCTGAAAAAAACTTTGATCTAAAATCCTGACTAGCACCTTTAATTGGTGCTTATTTTTTAAAGACTGATATTAAAAATGCAATCACATTCCAGAGTAGACAATCCGATATTAATATGTAATATAAACTGGAAGATTAGACCACTGATCTGATTACCTTCTATGGGCAGCCCATTCACTTTTTCTTTTTGCACTATTTTTCATAAAATAGATTGCTGGTGGACTAGATATAATAATGCATGCTGTAAGATTAATCATTCCTAAACTTTTTATTATAGAAGACCCGCAATAAAAAAAAAAAAAAATTCTCGTGACCACAAACGACTTCCATCTGGAGAGATGTTCGTTCCAGTAATACGTCTGCCCGTCTTCAACCGTTGGTCTCTGTTGTCTTGCAGCGCCAAGTAAACGAACGTCACTGCTATAGCCTCTGATTGGCTGCAGCCATCATGTGAGAGTGCCCAAAGTCACCATTTGGAAGTCAAGGTTCTGAGTGGGGACATTGAGCAGTGTCCTGTGACCGCTACAGCCAATCAGAGGTGGTAACATCTCATTTGCTTGAAGCCAGGAGATCAGCAGAGAGGACCAGCAGACCCATTGCAGGAATGAACATCAATTCAAAGGTAAGTATTGTTTTTTTCTTTTTATTTTCTTTCAACCTCAGCACCAGACTCCATGTTAATAAAGGTGGAGTTATCAACCCTTTAAGCGATATAATTACCAATAAATGTAAAAATATTGCACGGTCTTTGAAGCAGAGCCAATATGTACATTTGAATTGTAGTTAAGATAAACATGCAGAACGGGGTGACTTAAAGGGGTTTTCTCACCATGCAGTTTCACAGAGTTAGAGCAAGCTTCAGACTCACACTTCCTGGTTAGGTTGTGAGCGGGTCTATAGCAGTGATTGACGTATCAGCTCTGCTATTCCTAGCTGAACCTGTTACATTGAAATGACTGCAGGAGATGTAAAATCTGTAGTACACAAGACTACAGAGCTCTAAGGAGTGAAAACATGTCCTTATCTTAAACAAACAAAGCTCCGTTCCTAGAGATTACACACAACAAGGAGCATCATCATCATGGATAGACAGAAACTTCCAACTAATCAGATAAGAAAAAGGAGAGAGAGATAGTCAGTAACCAAGAGAACCAAGATAAAGGGTGACATGTCCCAATACGAATGTGCCATTATTTTGGTGAATTGACACTGTTGACACCCTATTCTTTGTATAAATGAACTGTAATATACCAAAACTAGGTGCATTATACGCCACATTTGAATGTGCCTAAAGTAGGTGCATTAAATAAGCTAGCAATGATACACTATGCGCCTAAATTGTGCAATGCGCCTAGATAGGTGCATCAATTTTACAATGCAAAGTAGACCACGTGCAACATTTTTAACAGGTTCTTTCATTCAGGCGCACTTTACACTGATTTAATGCACCTAAACAAGGCGCCTCTTTTCAGATATTTCAGCCAAAATCTCTTATATGCTCAACAAAGCAAAATAAAAAAGAAATGTATTTGGTAATAGTTTTCATTTACCTTTCCCTACAGTACATGTTAAAAGCAAATCATTGTAGTGAGAAAATCCCTTTAATTATTGTAATGCCCATGCTAGATTTCTGCTATTATAAGTAGTTTAAGCTTATTTTTATTTTTTTTAAATTTTGTACAAACATTGGTCCCCATCTCATTTGAAACAGTATTATAATATATTGAAATTAAGTACTATTTTGCTTTCATAGAGCAGCTGAACCAGACAACGTTCTCTTCTGATTAAACTGGGCTTTCAGCATGGATATTTAGTCATTTACAACAAAGCTTGAAATGCTTTTCACAAATGACTACATTTAAACTAATGCATCCCAGAGGCAGAGAGAACGATGTATTCACCACTGGCTCAGACTCAGCGTTTCCAATTACTCTCCCATTTCAGAACAGCTTAATATTTCTGAATTAACTAGGTAGTAATATACAAGTGCTCACCTACCAATAACATACAGTATCCAGGCACATGGCGGAAATTATCTATGGGAATTAATAACAAGTTATTGTCTAAAAGTTTACAACTGGTTGATATTGGATATGTAGTGTGTAAGTTTTATATGGATTCCAGTACAGTCAATGTTGGACTGTGGTGTTGGGAGTCCACCTATGGAGTTGTTTCTTAGGGTACACTAGTGGAGTTATTTCTTAGGGCACACTAGTGGAGTTATTTCTTAGGGCACACTAGTGGAGTTATTTCTTAGGGTACACTAGTGGAGATGTTTCTTAGGCACACTAGTGGAGTGTTTCTTAGGGCACACTAGTGGAGTTGTTTCTTAGGGGACACCTAGTGGAGTTGTTTTCTTAGGGCACACTATGGAGTTATTTCTTAGGTACACTATGAGTTTGTTTCTTAGGGTACACTATGGAGTTATTTCTTAGGGCACACTAGTGGAGTTATTTCTTAGGGTACACTAGTGGAGTTATTTCTTAGGGTACACTAGTGGAGTTATTTCTTAGGGTACACTAGTGGAGTTGTTTCTTAGGGCACACTAGTGGAGTTATTTCTTAGGGTACACTAGTGGAGTTGTTTCTTAGGGCACACTAGTGGAGTTGTTTCTTAGGGCACACTAGTGGAGTTATTTCTTAGGGTACACTAGTGGAGTTGTTTCTTAGGGCACACTAGTGGAGTTGTTTCTTAGGGCACACTAGTGGAGTTTTTTTCTTAGGTACACTAGTGGAGTTGTTTCTTAGGGCACACTAGTGGAGTTGTTTCTTAGGGCACACTAGTGGAGTTATTTCTTAGGGTACACTAGTGGAGTTGTTTCTTAGGGCACGCTAGTGGAGTTGTTTCTTAGGGTACACTAGTGGAGTTATTTCTTAGGGCACTCTAGTGGAGTTGTTTCTTAGGGCACACTAGTGGAGTTGTTTATCTTATGGCACACTAGTGAGTTGTTTCTTAGGGGACACTAGTGGAGTTGTTTCTTAGGGCACACTAGTGGAGTCTTTCTTAGGGCACACTATGGAGTTTGTTTCTTAGGGCACACTAGTGGAGTTGTTTCTTAGGGCACACTAGTGGAGTTGTTTCTTAGGGCACACGAGTGGAGTTGTTTCTTAGGGCAAACTAGTGGAGTGATTTCGTTGGGCACACTAGTGGCGTTGTTTCTTAGGGAACACTAGTGCAGTTGTTTCTTAGGGCACACTAGTGGAGTAGTTTCTTAGGTCACACTAGTGGAGTTGTTTCTTAGGTCACACTAGTGGAGTTATGTCTTAGGACACACTAGTGGAGTTATTTCTTAGGGTACACTAGTGCAGTTATTTCTTAGGGCACACTAGTGGAGTTGTTTCTTAGAGCACACTAGTGCAGTTATTTCTTAGGGCACACTAGTGGAGTTTTTTCTTAGGGCACACTAGTGCAGTTATTTCTTAGGGCACACTAGTGGAGTTGTTTCTTAGGGTACACTAGTGCAGTTGTTTCTTAGGGCACACTGATGGAGTTATTTCTTAGGGTACGCTAGTGCAGTTATTTCTTAGGGCACGCTAGTGGAGTTATTTCTTAGGGCACACTAGTGGAGTTGATTTTTGGGACCCATCCTACAGCTATTGTACATGACTGGACATGCTACACAGGACTCTTGCACTATGCCTCTTTTCTCAGCCTTTCTCTCTAAAAAGCAGCCTTTAGAGCAACCCTTTAGAGCAGTGTTTCTCAACTCCAGTCCTCAAGACCCACCAACAGGTCATGTTTTCAGGATCTCCCACAGAATGCACTGACAATAATTATATCACCTGTGTCAGGATCTCCAACAGAATGCATGGACAATAATTACATCACCTGTGCAATACTGAGGAAATCCTGAAAACTTGGCCTGTTGGTGGGTTTTGAGGACTGGAGTTGAGTAACACTGCTTTAGAGCTTTGTAGCCTTATGCACTGCTGTTTAGATCCCTCCATTACCAATGTCCATCTAACAGGCACAGTTAGGAATAGTAGATCTGACTTGTCAATCACTGCTATATAACTGCTTACAGCCCGAACAGAAAGTTGGAGTCTGAAGGTGGCTGTGAAGAGTAGGCTCAGTGAAACCCCTTTAAGAGTATGTTAAAGTCTATTTTTTTTGGTTACATTAAGTATATAAATTTGAGATGCTGCCAATGTGAATACTGAACCTATTTATATGTCACCATTCACATGACTGAGGCCAAAAATATTTCTATCCCAGGCTTTTATGTAGTCAAAAATTAAAAAGAAAAAACATGATAATGGTATAATGACTATGGCATGATTTTGGACCTTTTTGAATTGGTGTTATGTGATGTGTAGTCAAACCTTTTTTTAGCTGTATTGGAAACAGCACTAGACTGTGGTACAGCATGGCCTCAAAAAGTCAATGGACACCATATTCCTCTTCCATACAACTAAGCAGCACATACAATGTGAATTCTTATGTTATTGTCTTAGTAAATACAGTGAAATCTCTCCAAAGGACCAGCTCTTTGAAAAGATAACCACCGACCAGACCAGGTTTTCTGTGACAGATGTTTAGGTCCACCATGTTTTATGCTTATGGGCCATCTTCTTTAACAGGACCGCCACTTCTGAAGACCACTTTTTAAGGAAATTTCGGGTAGACATGTAAATGAGTTTTAACTTTATATAAAACAAATAATTTGACTTTTAAAAATAGCTTACAGATTTCTATGCTTTAATTTTATAGGAAACAAGAAGAAGCAATGAAGTCACGTTCATGAGCAGCAGCCAAGCCGCAGAGCAACATGAAACTCAATTTTCAGCTTGTAATACAGAACAGGTATTATACAAATTTTCATTAGCACGCTGAGTATTTATGTTCTTCGGAAACCTATGCACACAAATAAAATTATTACTGTTATTTCAAAAAATAAGTTTATCCTCCACAAAAGTTACCGGTGCTACGCGGCGGTGTGTCCATTCAAGTATATATTTATGTTTTCTGGCTGGTGATAAAGCTAAATTTTAAATGCCATAATTTACTTTACCTAGGTATCGGTTCATGAGCAAAGCACCCAAGAGACAAGCACAGCGTCTAATTATAATCAAGAAGCTGATGGAGTAGGTAAGAATACTGCTTTAAATGTGTTTAGCACAGCCACAAAATGGAATGCATTGAAGTAGCAAATTAAAGTCTTGTGAATGTAACATGTACGTTTACTGATGAAGAACAATTTTGAGGATGATAAAGAAACAGAATATAAAATATAAACATCATATAAATAACTTCCAATATCTATTTTCTGCAAGGTTACAAAAGGACCAAAATTAAAAGGGCCATTCATATTGTCATTTCAAATAGCTCTCCTCCAGAAGGAGAAAAACTACTGCTTCCCTAGTAGTGGCTAGCCTGTGAGTCGATGTCCTCTTTCGAAAACAAGTCAACTATAGTACGAAAGACCCTACAAGATAGATCTCTGAAAGGAGAACTTGTACCTTCTGAGAGCTAGGGCATATGATTCAAATCTCTACTCTGTACTGATGAGAAGCAACAGCTATAAAAAGAGTGATTTATAGAATGAAGACGTTTCAAGAGTTCTTCGAGAGTTATACAGTGTGCCCTCAAGTTACAATAGCCTCAAGATACAATATTTTCACCATACAATTGTCTTTCCTGGGACATCCACAGACACTGCTGATCTGCGGCACATGTGATGTACTGGATAATCCAACCAATTATCATGAACAAATTACTTGTAAAACCTTTGTATTAGTGAATTGCCTGCAGTGATTGGTGGTCTAGTAGCACCTCTCTACAGTACAGTTTGGTACTGTATGTCCTGTGATGCTCTTACATGTATTAGTGAGGTGCATGCAGTGATTGGAGGTCTAGTGGCGCCTCTCTACAGTACAGTGCAGTACTACATGTCCTGTACTGCTCTTATATGTATTAGTGAGGTGCATGCAGTTATCGGAGGTCTAGTAGCTCCTCTCTACAGTACAGTGCCGTACTACATGTCCTGTTATGCTCTTACATGTATTAGTGAGGTGCATGCAGTGATTGGAGGTCTAGTAGCGCCTCTCTACAGTACAGTGCAGTACTACATGTTTTGTAGTGCTCTTTACATGTATTAGTGCGGTACATGCAGTGATTGGCAGTCTAGCGGTGCCTCTCTACAGTACAGTGCAGCACTACATGTCCTGTACTGCTCTTACATTTGTGGCCAAAAGTATTGACAACCCTGCAATTCTGTCAGATAATACTCAGTTTCTTCCTGATAATGATTGCACATATTCTTTGGTATTAATATATTCATTTATTTTTCTTGCATTTAAAATCACAAAACTTAATGAGACAAAAATCAAATCATTGATCATTTGACCCAAAACTTAAAAAATGGGCCGGACAAAAGTATTGGCACCCTCAGCCTAATACTTGGTAGCACAACCTTTAGCCAAAATAACTGCGAACAACCGCTTCCGGTAACCCTCAATGAGTTTCTTACAATGCTCTGCTGGAATTTTAGCCCATTCTTCTTTGGCAAACTGCTCCAGGTCCCTGAGATTTGAAGGGGGCCTTCTCCAAACCGCCATTTTGAGATCTCTACACAGGTGTTCTATGGGATTCAGGTCTGGACTCATTGCTGCCACTTTAGAAGTCTCCAGTGCTTTCTCTCAAACCATTTTCTAGTGCTTTTTGAAGTGTGTTTTGGGTCATTGTCCTGCTGGAAGACCCATGACCTCTGAGGGAGACCCAGCTTTCTCACACTGGGCCCTACTATTATGCTGCAAAATTTGTTGGTAGTCTTCAGACTTCATAATGCCATGCACACAGTCAAGCAGTCCAGTGCCAGAGACAGCAAAGCAACCCCAAAACATCAGGGAACCTCCACCATATTTGACTGTAGGGACTGTGTTCTTTTCTTTGAATGCCTCTTTTTTTTCCCTGTAAACTCTATGTTGATGCCTTTTCACAAAAAGCTCTACTTTTGTCTCATCTGACCAGAGAACATTCTTCCAAAATGTTTTAGGCTTTCTCAGGTAAGTTTTGGCAAACTCCAGCCTGGCTTTTTTATGTCTCGGGGTAAGAAGTGGGGTCTTCCTGGGTATCCTACCATACAGTCCCTTTTCATTCAGACGCCGATGGATAGTACGGGTTGACACTGTTGTACCCTTGGACTGCAGGGCAGCTTGAACTTGTTTGGATGTTAGTCGAAGGTTCTTTATCCACCATCCGCACAATCTTACTTTGAAATCTCTCGTCAATTTTTCTTTTGCGTCCACATCTAGGGAGGTTAGCCACAGTGCCATGGGCTCCGTCCACATCTAGGGAGGTTAGCCACAGTGACATGAGCTCCGTCCACATCTAGGGAGGTTAGCCACAGTGCCATGGGCTCCGTCCACATCTAGGGAGGTTAGCCACAGTGCCATGGGCTCCGTCCACATCTAGGGAGGTTAGCCACAGTGCCATGGGCTTTATATCTAGGGAGGTTAGCCACAGAGCCATGGGCTTTACATCTAGGGAGGTTAGCCACAGTGCCATGGGCTTTACATCTAGGGAGATTAGCCACAGTTCCATGGGCTTTACACTTCTTGATGGCACTGCGCACGGTAGACACGGGAACATTCAGGTCTTTGGAGATGGACTTGTAGCCTTAAGATTGCTCAAGCTTCCTCACAATTTGGATTCTCAAGTCCTCAGACGGTTCTTTGGTCTTCTTTCTTTTCTCCATGCTCAATGTGGTCCACACAAGAACACAGGACAGAGGTTGAGTCAACTTTAATCCATGTCAACTGGCTGCAAGTGTGATTTAGTTATTGCCAACACCTGTTAGATGCCACAGGTAAGCTACAGGCGCTGTTAATTACACACATTAGAGAAACATCACATGATTTTTCAAACAGCGCCAATACTTTTGTCCACCCCCTTTTTTATGTTTGGTGTGGAATTATATCCAATTTGGCTTTATGACAATTCTTTTTGTGGTTTTCCATTGAAGACAAATTAAATGAAGATAATAATACCAAAGAATGTGTGATTTCAATCATTTTCAGGAAGAAACTGAGTATTATCTGACAGAATCGCAGGGGTGCCAATACTTTTGGCCACCACTGTACATGTATTAGTGAGATGCATGCAGTGATTGGTGGTCTAGTAGCACCTCTCTACAGTACAGTGCGGTACTACATGTCTTGTACTGCTCTTTACATGTATTAGTGTGGTGCATACAGTGATTGGTGGTCTAGTGGAGCATCTCTACAGTACAGTGCAGCACTACATGTCCTGTACTGCTCTTACATGTATTAGTGAGATGCATTCAGTGATTGGTGGGCTAGTAGCACCTCTCTACAGTACAGTGTAGTACTACATGCCTTGTACTGCTCTTACATGTATTAGTGAGGTACATGCAGTGACTGCCGGTCTAGTAGCGCCTCTCTACAGTACAGTGCAGCACTACATGTCCTGTACTGTTCTTACATGTATTAGTGCGGTACATGCAGTGACTGCCGGTCTAGTAGCGCCTCTCTACAGTAGAGTGCTGAACTTCATGTCCTGTACTGTTCTTACATGTATTAGTGCGGTACATGCAGTGATTGGCGGTCTAGTAGCACCTCTCTACTGTACAGTGCAGTACTACATGTCCTGTACTGCTCTTACATGTATCAGAGAGGTTCATGCAGTGATTAGTAGTCTAGTAGCGCATCTCTCCAGCACAATGCGGTACTACATGCTCTGTACTTCTCTTTACATGGGCCAGGATGAGCGGCTCCTTTGGGCACCAGGTGAAGGCCTTGTTTTATTTTATTCTGGTCTATTGTGTATAAAGTATATGACCCAGGTGTGTCTAGAGAAGGCTAAGAATTGTGCATAAAGAGAATTAGTAAGGTTAGAAATTTACAAAGACGTCAGAAGACCAGATTAAGCAAAATCTCTTCCTTGTGGGTGTGAGAATCTGTAAATTGTGAGAGGCCAAGTGGAGATGGTGAAATAAACTGAGAAGCAAAGTAAGATATGGGGTCGTCAATGGTGATGTTGAAATTACCTGTGATGAGTGTGGGTATTGCAGTAGAGAGGACGTGAGGGAGACAGGCAGCAAAATGATCAAGAAACTGGTGGGGTGAGCCAGAGGGTCTGTATACAACCACCACTGTAATAGAAAATGGCTCAAAGGAGGTTAAAATGAGGGAGGGTGTGGGAGGAATGACTTGGTAAGTGCAGTGTGGAGAAAGAAGTATGCCAATTTATCCACCCTGTCAATTCTCAGGTCTGGGGTGTGGGGGAAGTGTAGGCCACCCAAAGTGTGAGCAGCAAGGGAAACAGTGTCAGATTGTTGGAGCCATGTTTCTGTGAGGGCAGCAGGTTTCTCTTCACATTTCATGTGTATCTCCCCCATTTTTGAGTACAATATGGCTTCCAACTATCACTCAAAGGACAAAAGATTGTGGACCTCTGATCTTAGGGACTTGTTTTGAATTGACTTTGGGATAATTACATTTTTCATTTAATATACTTTGATCAAATCCTGCAAAATTCAGTAATGGGGCAATTCTTAGAGCGATATAACAGCACATTGCAGAAATATACAACAATATTTTATGTTGAGCAAACGATAAGGAGAGTGGCCTGCCTAAGACTCAGTTCACACTGGCATTCCAAATCTGTTCTATCACATTCCTATTGCTTTTGAGAAGTGAGATAGACTCATCAAAAGTCAATGCAGTAGAACTGCATATAAATTGGATCAAAATGGATATACTGTGTTTGTTCTTTTTTAGGAACAACTGTGGATTTTTCTAAACAGGACAAGTAAATTCATATAAAAGAGCAATACTACATTTTTATTATTTTACATTTTTTTCTCTGTTGTGCTGTCCCTCTGCTATTCCTTCTTGAAATGTATGACTAATTTCAGGGTGTGTCCCTATACTGTTTAAGTACTGACAATGTTGTATATGAGGATATATTTCATATATTAAAGTGGTACTTGAAGGTTTGTGAACCCCTCAGAATATTCTATATTACTGTATACATTTCACCTAAAACTATTTCAGTTTCTCACAAGTTCTAAAAGTCGATATCGAGAACCAAAGTAACCAAATAAGTCCAAAATATTAGGGCGACATGTATGATTTCGAATGTGTATTTTTTTTATACTTGGCGTCGACAACCCAGTTCTGAATAGATATAGAAGAGTGTAGAATACGACAGTGTGAAGACTTTTGGTGCATTACATAGAGCTTAATGCGCCAAACTTCTCTCAAAGTTCGGCGCATTACACTCTATGCCTATACAAAATTTGGCGCATTAAGCTCTATGCAATGCGCCAAACGTTGTATAGGCATAGAGTGTAATGCGCCAAACTTTGAGAGACATATGAAGGAAGGCGTTTCAAAGTGAATTATTGCATTCATTATATTCAGTGTATAATGCACCTGAATGTACGAAAGTAAATTTTGTGCGATTTAAAATGGTGTCTAAAGTTAATTGCGCCTCGCCTGTGTGTGTGGCGCATAATGAAACTTTGGCGCATTATAAATGCGCCAAACATGTATAAAGACTATAGATAGGCTGGAAATAAAAGAAAAATCATTAGAATAGCATGTCAGTGAATAGAAACAATGGTACTGATCTTGGTTGGTGGACCACAGATCCCAGCAATACCTGTGCTGTGCTGGCTTTTGCTGTATGTAGAATAAAGGGTGGAAGCAGCAAAAATACACTTCAAAATGTTTCTTATTTCTCAACTTACACCAATACAATAATAAAAAGTAATTTATGATAATTATCAAACTATGTAAAATTAAATTATTTATATTTAATAAAAAATGCTATCATATAAAATAAATAAAAAATATATAATGTCCCAAAAATCTAAAAATATCTCCTATAAAATGTATTTAAAATTCATAGAATCTAAAACTAATATTACATTAAATAACCAACTGATGATGTTCAGATTTTTTAAAATTTTTACTCCATTAAATTTGAAATATATTTTTGCTGCTCCCATACTTTATTCTACATACAAGAACCAGCACAGCACAGGTCTTGCTGAGACCTGTCATCCACCAAGCAAGATCAGTACCATAGTTTCTATTCACTGACATGCTAGTCTAATGACTTTTCTTTTATTTCCAGCCCATCAATAGCCTTTATACATGTTTGGTGCATTACTTATGCTCCTAAGTCCCATAAGGCGCCAAACACACAGGCGAGGCGCGATGAACTTTAGACACCATTTTTAATCGTACAAAATCTACTTTCATACATTCAGGTGCATTATACACTGAATATAATGAATGCAATAATTCACTTTGAAGCGCCTTCCTTCACATGTCTCTCAAAGTTCGGCACACTACACTCTATGCCCATACAAAACTTGGCATAGAGCTTAATGCGCCAAACATTGTATGGGCATAGAGTGTAATGCGCCAAACTTTGAGAGAAGTTTGGCGCATTAAGCTCTATGTAATGCGCCAAAAATCTTCATACTGTTGTATTCTACACTCTTCTATAACTATCTAGAACTGGGTTGTCAGCGCCAAGTATAAAAAATATACACATTCAAATTCATACATGTCACCCTTAGATTTTTTTTTTTTTTTTTTTTTTGGGGGGGGGCAGACATTAAGTAATGTTATATAAAATAACTGTAAGTGGGAAAATAATTTGTACATTTGTTTTAAGTTTGTGATTTGATCCAGCATTAACTAAATATAAATGTTTCCAATAAGGGCTGATTAGTCCTACACTTTGACCTGGAGGACTTTTAGCCCATTCTTCTGCACAAAACAGCTTCAACTCTATTATATTGGTGGGTTTTCTCCCATTAGCTGCTCAATTCAGGTCCTTTCACAACATTTATGTTAGATTAAGGTCAAGACTTTAACTTGATCATTACAAAACTTTAATTGTACTTTGGTAGAATTACATTTTCCTTTAGAATTAGCTGGTATAATTCAGAATGCATTGTTCCATCAATGATGGCAATCAATCTAGACCCAGATGCAGCAAAATAAGCCCAACCATGATACCTCCACCACCATGTTTTACAGATGACATGAGGTTTTATACTGGAAAGCAGTGTTTTCCATTCTACAAACATAATTCTCAATTAAACCAAAAAGCTTTATTCTCCTCTGACCACAGGCTTTGCTCCAACAGCCTTTTGGCTCATCCAGGTGGTCATTGGTAAACTGCAAATGGGCAGCAATGTTTCTTATGGAGAGTAATGACTTTCTACTACCATGCACACAAATGTTGTTTAGTGTCCGTCTGAAGGTGGATTCATGAACATTAACTTTACCTAATGTGTGAAATGCCTTAAGTTGCTTAGAGCTTATGTTGGGTGCCTTGTGACTTAATGTCCTATTAGATGGAAACATGTGAAGATCAGGCTTTGATAGATTCGTGTTCTTTAAATATAACGGCCCTGTTGTCATTCCATTAGCTCCTTAATAACAACGTATATTGTCATTAAGGGAGTATAACTTGCTGAGCCAAAGCCATACGTTGCGGGTGCTGGCTGTTAATTACAGCTGACACCCGCTGTTCTCAGCAAGAATCGGAGATGGCTCAATGATCCAATTATGTTTTTTTCGCAATCCATCCCACATAAAAATTTGGGGGGGTTTCAAGTACATTTTATGGTATGGTCAATGGCACCATTAAAAAGTACATTTTGTCCCACAAAAGCAAGCACTCATATGTCTACATATATAGAAAAATAAAAAGTTTGGCTTTTGAAAGAGGGGAAAAATAAAATTAATATGACAAAAAAAAATTGATCCTAAAGGGGTTTATTGAAAACAACTGGCTCTAAATGTACCTTTAAATTAACTTAGTCTAATATTTTTAATTAATTTTCGTATTTTGTTTCTTATCTAGTTTTAAGACTAGTATAAAAATCTGATGTCGTTTTAGGTCATATTTTTGCAGACATGTTAAAAAATTCTGATAGGTTCACATATTTTCAAGCATCACCATATATTTGTAATCAAAACATGTCACAAGAGTCTGGGATGTGGATTTACTGGACCACCACAAATGGTTGTATAAGCCATGTCAGTAAGCGTAGTCTAAAAAGTCGCCCAGAGTCCGCTGCAAGGCAGGTTGGATTTGTACAGCGGCTGATTCTCTGCTTGCTACCCCTGACGTGACTTGCTTGCGGTGGTGGTCAGGGTAAAGCGTGGTACTAAATCAAGAGAAAAGAGTGAAGTCGGAGACAGGCCAAGAGGTTAGGTTAAGGAGCAGGCAACGTAGTCAATAGCAATGGGCAGAAAGGTCAGGAACACGGAATCGGCAAGGAACAGCAGTAATTCTAAACAGGCAACACCAATGAGCTGGCAAGGACAGGGAGAAAGAGTAACAATAAATAGGGTCAGTGCCCGGTGATTAAACAATTTTACAGAGGCAGCATACAAGCGCTCTAGGGAATAAGTACGCTTGTGCCGACACACAGCAGAGGATCGCAATGGAGCAGAAGCGGGGAGAGATGAGTAACCATGAGCCAGGGCACGGTGAACACAAGCGTGCCTGCAGTCTGGTGTGAGGGCTGCAGTGTGACTTTTGATAGCACAACAGTAACCTGTATACAACACAAGGGTGAAATGAACCTATGAACATAGATATTGTCTCTATTCACATTTGGTTAATCTTCATCTGGCTCATTTTGTTAAGGCTTACACATAAAGTTGTTGAGAATGAAGAAAGACTGGTGAAGAGCAGTAAAGACTTCATCTATGCCCAGATATAGACATACGTCTAGAGAGAAATGCTTATCTCACTGCAAGCTGCATCCAGGATTTCTGCCAAGCACTAACCACCAGGGAATATTATTATGAAAGCAAGTGTGCAGAACAATAAATGTCATTAGACATCTGGGACACAAAGTACAATTGCAACTAATTGCCACCGAGACAATACATAAATGTCAAAAGCTTCAGAAACATTGATGTATCACAAGAGCCGACTGAGGACCGCGGTCAGCACGCAGAGCCCAATATAAGTGCCATATAATCTAATCCATTCAGTTTCTATTAACAAAGAACATATAGTGACCACAAAAACAGCAGTATTCAAATTCTAGTAGTAAACTATATACATTGTCCAAAGATCTTCCAAGCAGCTGAAATAACAAAAATAGCTCTATACAAAATTTTACTTTCTGCTTTCCCCGATCCCCCATTGCATAGGAAACAGAACGATATAGCCCATTCCTGTGACTCTGCCATTAGGAATACACAGAGTAGGAATACATAGTGCAGCCACAATATGGCCATGGTGCCACTGTGTTGTGGATGATAGTCCCACCTCAGATACAACCACCAATGGCCACACGAGATGTTGGCAACCTCATGCTGCCATTGCTGGTCGCATCAGAGGTGGGTCCATCATCCTCAAAATGTACCATGTATTCCTACCCTTACAGAATTCACACGGGCTGGAAAGGCTGTAGATTTTACCTGTGAGTTTCTACAGAGAAAGTCCACAGTGGATTACAGTAAAAGGCAAATGGAAGAGGTTATTCAAACTCATCATGCTTTGGATTTGTGATGGGTTTTCATCCTTCTCAATATAGTGGGGGATGAAATCTGCTGTGAATTCAGATGTCCATACGGTATACTATATACATACAAGTCTCAACATCCTCTCCAACTGCCCTGTGTAAATCTCCTTCTATCTGTCTCTATTGAATGGTACGCATTTTTGATAAACTCTGTAGTTTGGCTGCATCTCCTGCTGTGACAAAAGGCCTAATTGTCTACCCACTATCACTTTTCAATCTTTCCTCCTGCTCACCAATATCCTCCATCCCCCCCACCCCCAATTTCACACCTGGTAAGAGTAGCATGCTTGTTATTTAAACATGCAGCAAAGTCAGTCATGACTTTAGTCAGTCCGTGCAACATCCCTTAAGTGCTAATCCTTAAGTGTATGCAGCATTAATACCAGCATTGAAACCAGAAGTGAACCAAAGGTAACCAAGACCCTTTCCAGCTCCTCACTCAAACAGCACCCAATATGCACCTCTCTGCCACAATTATCACTGCCTGCCTAATCATCAAACTCCTTGTCTCCCCTCAGACACCCGCGCTGGGCAATGGATTCCATACCTCCCCTTCTGTCTTACCCTCACACCTGACCTCCACTCTTCACCTCTTCCACAACATTAAGACCTTTCTCAAAAAACCCACACAACTACCTTTTCCTCTATCCCACACACACCTCCTCACTCTCTACCTGCTTCTCCTCGCTGCCGGGGACATATCTCCCAATCCAGGGCCTCCTCAGTGCATCCCCACTGTGGTTTCAGGATCCCCTAAAAGACCAAGCAGCACACACTTTATCAACCACACAAACCTCAAAACCATCCCCTTCACACCTGCAGCACCCATCCCCATGTCTGGAGCCCTCTGGAATGCACGTTCTGTGTGCAACAAGCTTCCCTTCATCCACGACCTCTTCATCTCACGCAATCTCACCTTCCTTGGATTAACAGAAACTTGGCTGACACCCTCTGACACAACTTCCCCCGCTGCACTCTCCTATGGTGGGCTCCAGTTTACCCACACCCCCCGCCCTGGCAGTAAACATGGCGGAGGTGTCGGGCTTCTTCTGTCAGACACCTGTTCCTTTCTCTCCATTCCACCAGTACCTTCCCTCACCCTCCCCTCCTTCGAGGTGCATTCTGTCCGCATCTACTCCCCCTCCAACCTCCAAGTGGCTGTTGTCTACCGACCCCCAGGCCCTGCCACCACCTTCCTTGACCACTTCTCTTCCTGGCTCCTCCACTTTCTTTCCACCGACATCCCCACTATTATCATGGGAGATTTTAACATTCCAATCGATACACCCCACTCCACTACTAACAAACTCCTGTCACTCTCCTCTTCCTTCGGCCTCTCCCAGTGGACCTCTGGAGCCACTCACACAGACGGACACACACTGGACCTCATCTTCACCCGCCTTTGCCCCCTATCTAACCTCTCAAACTCTCCTCTCCCTATCTCTGACCACAATCTGCTCACCTTCTCCTCCATCACCACTCCAACTGCCCCTCCTGCACCAAATCTAGTACACCCACGCAGGAACCTACAAAACCTCGACCCTTGCACTCTCTCTGACTCTCTTGCACCTCTCTCTACCATATCCTCATTTGCTGATCCAGACGCAGCCACCACATTCTACAACAACACAATCACCTCCACTCTTGATGCTGTCGCCCCTCTCAAACACAACAGAACCCGCAAAATGAACAGACAACCCTGGCACACAGACTCCACCAAACAGCTGAGGCGAGCTTCCAGAGTTGCCGAACGCCGCTGGAAGAAAACCCGCTCCACCACTGACTTCACCTCATATAAAGAATCACTGCATACATTTAAATCCGCACTCACCTCAGCCAAACAAGACTATTTCACCACTCTCATATCCTCCCTGTCCCACAACCCCAGACAACTTTTTAACACCTTCAACTCTCTCCTGCGTCCACCAGCACCCCCTCCCCCATCTCTCCTCTTAGCAGATGATTTTGCAACTCACTTCCATAATAAAATAAATCTCATCAGACAAAGCTTCACCCTACAGCCCCCTCAGCCTACCTCTATTCCTGCAGTGTCCCCACAGCCCACCTCTGCACCTGCTCATGACTATTCCCCTCTAACTCGCCTCTCACCGGTCACTCCCGACAAGCTCTCCTCTTTACTGTCCAAATCGAACCTCACCACCTGTAGTCTTGACCCACTGCCATCTCACCTCATCCCTGACCTTAGTGCTGTTATCATCCCAGCCCTCACCCACCTCTTCAATCTATCACTAACCTCTGGCATCTTCCCTTCCTCATTTAAACATGCGACCATCACCCCCATCCTAAAGAAACCATCTCTTGACCCCTCCTCATTGTCCAACTATCGTCCCATCTCACTGCTTCCATTCGCCTCTAAACTCCTTGAGCAGCACGTCCATCTTCAACTTTCCTCCCATCTCTCCACCAACTCTCTCCTTGACCCTCTCCAATCGGGCTTCCGTCCCCACCACTCTACTGAAACAGCCCTAACCAAATTCAACAACGACCTAGCAACTGCCAAAGCCTCACGCCACTACTCTGTGCTTCTCCTCCTAGACCTGTCCTCTGCCTTTGACACTGTTGACTATTCACTCCTCTCCTCCCTCGGCATCACGGACTGGGCACTTTCCTGGATCTCCTCCTACCTCACTGATTGGACGTTCAGCGTCTCTCCCTCTCGCACCACCTCCTCCCCCCGGCCTCTCTCTGTTGGTGTCACCCAGGGGTCTGTCCTGGGTCCACTACTCTTTTCTATCTATACCCTTGGCCTCGGTCAGCTCATAGCCTCACACGGTTTTCAATACCACCTATATGCTGATGACACCCAACTCTACATCTCCGGCCCAGATGTCACCTCTCTTCTCTCCCGGATCCCTGACTGTCTATCGTCCATTTCCTCCTTCTTCTCCTCCCGTCTCCTAAAACTAAACGTGGAGAAAACTGAATTCATTATCTTCCCACCATCCCACTCCATCTCTCCACCCGATCTCTCTATCACTGTTAATGGCTACACTCTCTCACCAGCACCACAGGTCCGCTGCCTTGGGATAACCTTTGATTCCAATCTGTCCTTCAAACCGCACATCCATACCCTCACCTCTGCCTGTCACCTTCACCTAAAAAATATCTCCCGAATCCGCTCATTTCTTAACTCTGAAAGCACAAAAATGCTGGTCCATGCCCTCGTCATCTCCCGCCTTGACTACTGCAACATCCTCCTCTGTGGCCTCCCAGCTAGCACCCTCGCTCCCCTCCAAACCATCCTTAACTCTGCTGCCCGTCTGATTCACCTCTCTCCTCGCTACTCCCCTGCCTCTCCCCTCTGCCGATCCCTTCACTGGCTACCCATTGCCCAGCGAATCCAGTTCAAGCTAGCAACTTTGACCTACAAGGCTCTACATAACCTCTCCCCTTCATATATCTCTGCCTTAATCTCTAAATACCTCCCCTCACGCAACCTCCGCTCCTCACAGGACCTTCTCCTCTGCTCTCCTCTTATCACCTCCTCACATAACCGTCTCCAAGACTTCTCCCGTGCTTCCCCCACAATTTGGAACTCACTGCCCCAACACCTCAGACTCTCCCCCTCTCTCACCGGCTTCAAACGTAACCTGAAAACCTACCTCTTCAGGATTGCCTATAACCAACACTAACCGTGTTGCACTCCTCCACCCAACAAACGTGTCTGCCCCTCACCTTCTGTCTCTTCACCCCTTCCCTATAGACTGTAAGCCCTCGCGGGCAGGGACCTCTCTCCCTCTGTACCAGTTGTTAATCACTTATTGTCACTTTGTAATTGTCTGACCAATGTTATTTATGTACCCGCCTGAAATGTACAGCGCCCTGGAATCAAGGGCGCTCCAAAATAAATGATAATAATAATAATAATAATACAAGGACTGTGTTACAGGTTCACCAGGGATTTGCAGTAAGATATGTGGTTTAATCTTTTCAATCCGTGTGAACTTAACCTTACTCTACCTGGAGAACTTTAGGGTATGTTCACATTTGATTTTCCATGCTGAAAATTTTAGCATTAATTCAGTGTGGATTTAGATGCAGGTTTTCAAGTGTTGATATAGATTTCATGCTGAATTTAGATGCAGATTTCAGCCTCCATATACTATGTGAGTATTCAGCACTGAAATTCAATGCCAGATCCGACTCAAGCTTTGACATGTCTTCTTTTCCTCCGCGACATGATTTTTTTTCGAGCATGTGAACATATGGCAATTTTTTGCAGACCTTTCTATTCGTGCTATCCTGGTTATCTGAAAAGGGTTTGCAGAAATGCACATACAAGCTGCAGGAAGAACACTTTTCAGTTTTACAAGATATCTTATTTATTTAGTAGACTCGTTATTATTATTCTTTTTAATGATACATTTATATAATGTCTACATATTGCAAACCGCTGTACGAGTATTCCACACTCACATGGCTTCCTCTCCACATTGGTGCGACCAAAGCCATATTAACCTACTATCAGTATGTTTTTGGAATGTGAAAGAAATACAGATTATCTGGAAGAAACCCATAAAGACATAGTAGGACATACAAACTCCATGTAGATGTTGCCATTGGACCGGTTTGAGCCCAGGAACCCAGAAGGATATCTTAGTAGTTAGGCTTGCAATACTGTATATATTTAAAAAAAAATAGAAGTCACTGACCAAGAGGCGACAAACAGCAGCTGAAACTTAAATATGAATATTATGTAGTTAAAAAATGTACATTGAGATTCCTAAATAATTTATTAAAAAGGTATGTGGCATCATAATAACCAATATACCAGTAATATCCATAACATCAGACAGCTCCAAGTGATGACATGCGCACAGGCCAAGTATATGTCCTGCCAGGAATCACACAGCTCCCAGTGGAGGGCATCCCATATGAATTGTATTAAGTCAGAGCGTATCATGAATTTTTTCCAGACAGAGGAAAGATATACACATTACCCACATATCTACAACTGACTTAGTAGTAAATCTCATAATGTGAAGCTAGCTGTGATGATTTATATCATACCAAAAATGCAAAAACCCATTTGACCCTCAGACTTATGGAAATCCATAAAGTTATATTCCATAAATTCTGTGGTCATTGTGGCTTGGATAATAACCTTCTTTTAACTTGTAGGAAATCTGCAGTACCTGTAGGTGGGAGAACACCTAGAGCCATATTGCTAGCCCTGTTACAACCTTATTACACAGCAGAGGAAGAGCTCCAAAAAGGGTGCCCCTACGCTGTGAAAGCTTGTCCTATATAACCCTTACCAAGTGAATGGTATATTGAACTTGGAGATAAGTTATATTGGATATGTTCTTTTTCCAGAGAACTCCCTACGTGCTTTCCTGTACATATGTTGTGTTTCATCAACGGACTAGATAACAATGGATAGAACAGAAATAGTAATATTCAGTAGCTGTCAAAAAATGAGAATCCAGATAGGGGCACCTGATAAAAATACACTTCAAAATCCTTAAAAGGAATATTCCAATCAAATTAGCTTTAAACATGTAGGAAAAGGTAAATACGATTATTGCCAACTACAATGCTGTTCTGATTTAGCTTCCTTTAAGAGTTAGAGCAGTTCTTATCTCCTGCTTGCTTAGAGAAGGTTTCCAAGGATGGCCTGGATAGTCACATCACTCTCTCCTGTCCCTTATTAGGCTATGTTCACACGGCAATGACTGGGATGTATTTCAGCCTGTAATTCGCACCATACTGCACTCAAATACGGGTGAAATACGTGCCAGTCATTAGGGTAATCCACAGTTCTCATAGAGAACTATGGATTACGTCTCCTCTCCCCGCTCGGACAATACGCAGCGGGGAGATAAGTGACATGTCATTATTCACGGCGTGTATACGCCGTGAATAATGAATGTTTATGGGGCTGGCGGGCTGCCGTCGCCCCCGCCCCACCCCCGCTCCCGAACACACGACGCAATTGCGGGCGAAATACGTCCCACAATTACGCCATGAATAAGCCGTGTGAACCTAGCCTTAGTAGCACAGAAGCTTGTTTATGTTTCTTACTGACAAAATATAATCCTTTAGAGCTTTGTAGCCTTGTGTCGGGGTATTAAAAGCCCTTCATCACCAATGTCCCTCTAACAGGCACAAGTAGGAATAGCAGAGTTGAAATGTCGGTCACTGCTGTAGAACCATCCACAGCCTGAACAGGAAGTGGGAATCTGAAGCTGGCTGTGAAGAGCAGACTATGTAAACAGACTAACGAGATAACCTCTTTAAGAACACTTAAGAACACTTTACTTCAGATTAAAGCATTGCAATAGGATGAGAAAAAAGAATTACTCAAAAAAAATGTTGTTTTGTATATTGAAATCTACATTCATAGAAAAAGAATAGGAAATCTATTTCCTTGTGATGATCCATAACAGAAATTAGTGGTGTAGTGGCAAATGGGGGACAGTGGCTGGAATGTAGCTGGGGTGGTGAAATTTATTTCCTCCGATATTGGCTACCAAATTGAAGCAAGAAAGCCATTCTGGTATTTAGATACGTGGTATGGGCAGTGAAATGAGTCTGATAATGAAACACTTAGGAGAACTAGTACAGCAACCAAGTAGACTCAACTTGTGTTAAAACTGTCAAATATAAAACTTATATTATTTACTATTATTTATAGATTATTTATGACTTTGTGTTTTATCAGGTTACATGGAAATCCCTAAAATTTCTGCACAAGTCCTTAAGGAACAATATGAAAAATCTCTCAAAGAGAAAAGCACCGGTGTTGGTGGCGGCGCAGTCTCACAAGGAAAACATACTAAGGTATTTCCTAAGTGTGATTAGCTTGTAATTAGACTGCATTTCATTTCAGTAAATGTCTGACAAATTGTTTATACAATAAAAATGACAAAAATAATTACAACCAGAAATTATATTATGAACGTCTGTATGAATGAGCTTGAGCTACTGCTGAATCTACTCCAATAAATTCTTCAGCCTGTCTGTGTATCTCTCTTAATATGTAGCAGAGCTGAATGTGTTACCTATTTTTGTTGCTGCAGTGTTTGGGCTTCATAATAAGTCTTTGGGATATTATGTAATTATGGTTTTAGAATTCACAAATTTCTATTTTCTAGAATTGCAATATGTAACATGTTGTCCCTTAATCCATGGGTAGATGTAGCCTCGAACTGACCCACTGGGGTATAGAGGAACCCACGGTGACCCTGTGGTTTGACGAGCCCCTAGATATTGTGGACACCTCAATATAAAAGGCCTGGGACTGCTTTTAAGGGAGAAAAGCAGAAAAAGAGAGGCAGAAAGCATGAGGTGAAATGCAGGAGTCAGGTGCAGTATGTGAAGTCATGTAAAGTAGTTGTACGATGGAACCAAGAATCATCTCCACTGCTGCACCCCAAGAAACACTCTTGACCCCCAGGCACACCAGTTCAACACTGGCTAGATGTGATGGATTTTCTATGGATTTTTTATGTAGATATTGTACTGAAAATCTGCATCAAGGTATAGTGCAATACAGCATATTTCGTTTACAAGATATTATTCTGCAAGAACAAATCTGCACGTTTTAGGGATCGATCTGGATTTTTTAGTACATGCAGATATTGCAGACTTATACAGCAAGATATTTCTGCTGTGTCTGAATGTAACCTAAAAACACTAAACTCTGCTACAAATTACAGTATGATTTATATATGAGTGAGAAGCCTGAACCCAGCCTTATGTTCACTGTTGCAGAACCTATGGAGGAGTGTATACAGATAGTAGTGGTTCTCAAAAGGGATTGATGCCCTTTGCAGCTGATAGGAAGTACAGTGGTCCCTCAAGTTACTATGGATTCAATATACAATGTTTTCAACATACAATGGACTTGCCTCAAACATTGTATGCTGAGTCTCATTTCAAGATACAATGTCACAGACACGGTCTTGGGCACAAATGATTGACTAAAAGATCCAACCAATTATCAAGAACATTTTACTTGTAAAACATCTGTATTAGTGAGGGGCAGGTAGTGGTTGGGGGTCTAGTAGCTTCTCTAAAGTACAGTGCAGTATTACATGTCCTGTACCTCTCTTTAGATGGGTCAGGATGAGCAGCTCCTTTGGGCACCAGGTGAGGGCCCCATTTTCTTTCTATCTGGTACATTGAGTATAAAGTACATGCCCCAAAAAATAAAAATTGATTTCCAGCTTCCAGAAGCTCTTTCTGATGTTATATGTAGGATGTGTTTATCTGTATTAGTTACCTGTTTCATTTTCTTTATTCTACCTTTTGCATTATATTGGGTGAGATTTTGAGGCCTCCAAACCAATAAGCAGTTTTCCATAGAGTTATGATGTGAAAATACAATGGTCATCCCAGAACCAAGTAATATTGTATGTTGAAGCACCACTGTATGGACATTGCTTTTCTTAGAAGGAAACAAATCCCTCTATTGTCACCTATAGGTGACCACACTGAAAGTTAACTTCTGACCCTAAGATGTTACCCCACAGCTAACATCAATGGTTGTGCAATGTCATCACATTGCCACGACATTGAAGATGGACAACAATTTTAAAGTTTAATTTCATTGTACACCCAGGGGACATTTTGCAAATGATATACAAAAGATCCACGGCATTCCAATCTAATGCTTAATGTGTGTAGTTTTATCACAAGTATTAAGTGGATAAATCCTGCAACTAGGTAAAAATTTTTTTTAGTATAGATCTAGATTACCGCACAAGTCCCCAAATAATCACATATGTCACAGATGTCGATTATCGACGTTTCGGCGAAGGATGTCTTTCTCATGAGACATCAAATATATAAGAATTGTAGGTCCAGTACGGAAAATGGGTATCTCGCCCAGTAGGTAATGTCTGTGAGAACTGAGGTGTGTGGGTGATCGATGGACATAAGGGGAATATCCCGGTGGAAGCTAGAATAAGCAGGGGAGCGCCTACGGAGTCATCTGGTAGTGGTAAAGGGAAGCCAGCTTAAAAAAGCATTTAAAAATGCAACCAAATTCACAAACATGCAATGCGACCTTGCAGGTTTCGTCATGCTGCCAAACTTGTCATGTAGTCTTAGCCTAGCAAAGCCTTGAAACATGACTCTTGCTCATCATCGGTATAGAGAAGGATTATAGTTGTTGCGTTGCTACCCGATTCTCAGACTTCAGCCTATGTTCCATAGACAAGGATAGGTTGACATTAAACCAAGGTCTCTTGTTTGAGGATGACCCCCAGTGGATAGTTTTAAGAGATGTAACATCCCTTTAGCTGCATGTTGACAAATTGTAGGGAATGATTTTCAGTGAAGGTTGTAATCTGTCCACTAAAAAAGCCAAGTATTCTGCTAAAGAAGGGATATTAGAGAACTGATGAAAATCTATACTTATGATGCACTGCAACATGTGACAAACTCAGCTCTCCTACATGTTTTATCTTTTATATATATACTATGTGTAAATATTATTGAACTTTATTACTGGATAAAACATACATAATAGCTACTGTAAGGGTTACTGTGGAACTGATAAGTTAAATCATTGTATTTTATTCCTCCAAGATATATAATGACCATCCAGAATTTGAATGGCCAGTGGTAAGTGCCAACGTCTCAGCCTCGGCAAGAAGTGCCTATGAAGGTTTAAGTTCATCTCTGAAATCAGAACATTCATCTAAATGTTCTCACAATAAGTCTGTCCATTTCGGAAGCTTAGAAGAGTTTCCACTTCCACCTCCTCCTCCTCCAGATATTTTAGAGACAGAAGAAATCGCAGATTTTTCCCAGTCCCCAGAACCTCCAACGTCTACTGAAAGATATGCATCAGGTGTCCCCAAGGATGTGTATTCAAAGCAAAGAAATTTATATGAGCTGAAACGTTTATATAAACATATCCATCCGGAAGTGAGAAAGAATTTAGAAAGTGAATATTTCAATCAGGTTTCTGATATTGTAACTAGTCAATATGAGCAAAAGGGTGACGTGCAACATGCAAGATCGGTGTTTGAAAACCCTGTTGGTAGCCCACTATAATGTCTCAGCCCTGATAGAGAATATTTAGTTTGGGATGAAATTTTGAAAGGAGAGGTGCAGTCTATGAGGTGGGTTTTTGAAAATCAACCTTTAGATACCATTAAAGATGAGTCGCCTGAGCAAAGTCATATTAAAACTATTGGAGAGCAAGAAATTATAGCTGGAGGGGATGTCAAATATGCAACATGGATGTTCGAGACACAGCCGATTCATGCCCTTGGTGTAGATCCCTCAAACTCTTCAGAAAATGTCGAAAAAGTACCAGAGCTTGCTAGAGGAGATGTTCGAACAGCAACATGGTTATTTGAAACACAGCCATTAGATTCTATGAACAAAATTTACAAGGAAAATGACTCTGATGTGGTTTTCAATTGGGAAGACATCCATGGCGGAGATGTAAAAGCGGGAAGATACTTTTTTGAAACTCAATACAATGATAGGTTACTTTCTTCTGATGAAATGAATATGCTGAGGCTAAAATCAGAACTTCAAGATTTCAAAGGAGATGTGAAAAGAACCATAAAACAATTTGAAACTGAACCCAAGTATGTCTTACAAGACAGTTCTGGAAAGGTTCTTGCAATAACAACTGTTTGCAGGGAAGACATTGAAAAAGGGGATGTTAAAACTGCAAGATGGATGTTTGAGACACAACCTTTAGACATGATCAACCAAGATAAGGCTCAGGTCAAAGTTGTCAAAGGCATATCCATGGAAGAAAGTGTCAAAGGTGGGGTTGGAAAGGCAAAGTGGTTGTTCGAAACACGTCCTTTGGACTCAATTAAAGAAGAAGATGATTTTGTTACTGAAAAGGAAGCCATCATTGGCTCCGATGTATATCAGAAATGTTGGATTTTCGAAACCCTGCCAATGGACATTTTGAAAGACAATACTAATGAAAGACCTCTAGAGGGTGAGGAGATAATAGGTGGCAATGTAAGCAATACAAAATATCTATTTGAGAATGTTCCAATGGATGAACTCAAAGAAAATACTGAAGTAGGCAAACTTCAAAAAGTAATCACTACAGGGGAGGAGAAGGGGGATGTTCGCCATCAAAGATGGGTTTTTGAAACTCGTCCACTGGAACAGATTAGGGAGGAAAAGAAAGAATATATTCGGACTGTCCATCTTGATGAAATTCAGAAAGGGGATGTAAATACTTGCAGAAGTGCATTTGAGAGAGAAGATTGGCAAACAGATGATTTCTCTTACAAAATTCAAATAGAAGATGTTGATAAGGGAACAGTCCAGCTTAATAAGAAACTTTTTGAAACAACACCGCTATATGCTATACAAGATCAGTTTGGCCATTATCATGAAGTAAAAACACTTCGTCAAGAGGAATTAGTGAAAGGAGATGTAAGAACATATCAGTGGATGTTTGAAACAATTCCTATTGATCAGTTTGGAGAAAGTGTTGATAACTACAAAGTTATAAGGGGAATCTCTTCTCAAGAAATACAATCTGGGGATGTCAAAAAGGGAAAGTGGCTTTTTGAGACACAGTCACTGGATTCTATTAAATATTTTAGCCATACTGAAGATGAAGAGTTGGTGCAAAACCAGAGACAAGATATTGTGAAAGGGGATGTGAGGACATGTAAATGGCTATTAGAAACACAACCAATGGAAGCCTTATATGAAAAACAAGTAACAATGACAAGCAATGAGGAGATGCAAAAGGGAGATGTGAAAACTTGTACATGGCTTTTTGAAACCCAGGCACTTGATGCAATACAAAATGAATCAGAGAAGTCTACAAATTTAGAGAAGGAGGAAGTCATCGGTAGAGATGTGCAATCGGTTTGCTTCCTTTTTGAGACACAAAATTTAGAACAGATACAAGGAGAAGAAAAGAAAGACTTTAAACGGGTGGTTGAAATTGATGTGCAATCTGGGGATGTCTCTTCCATGAAATATATTTTTGAAAATCAGGCACTAGATCAAATTAGTTCTAGTTCACAAGAAGTTCTGCAAAGGATGAAGACCATGACATCTGAAGACCTCCAAAAGGGTAATGTCTTGAGTTGTCGGTGGCTTTTTGAGAATCATTCTATTGATGAGATCAATGAAAACCATGAGCAAAACAAAGAAGCATATGCAATCACAGATGTTCAAGGTGGAAATGTAAGGAAAGGACGTTTTATATTTGAAACTTTTTCATTAGACCAAATTAAGGAAGAAAGTTCAGAGAGTAACTCAAAAACGGTGGACATGGATGAAATACTAAAAGGTGATGTAAAAAACTATACAATGATGTTTGAAACTCAGCCTCTTTATGCTATTCAAGATAAAGAAGGATTTTACCATGAAGTCACGACAGTGCAAAAAGAAGAGGTACTTCACGGCAATGTACGTGGAACAAGATGGCTGTTTGAAACAAAGCCCTTAGACTCTTTCAACGATTCCAATGAAGTATTTGTTATCAAAGCTGTGACACAGGAGGATATTCAAAGAGGGGATGTCAGCTCTGTTAGATGGAGATTTGAAACTCATCCACTCGATAAGATTTATGAAGAAGACAGATCAGATTTTCATACAGTTGAAAACATTATAGGTGGTGATGTGAGAGGCAACAAGGAGCTATTTGAAAAAGAGAAAAAGGGCCTGGCTGTGAGAACAGTAAGCATCAGTGAAATTAAAAAAGGTGACGTTAAGACATCTACTTGGTTATTCGAAACCCACACTCTAGACGAACTTCATGGAGAAGATTATGAGGGCATAAAAAGAGTGACAATGGAAGATATCCAAAAAGGAGACGTGAAAGAATCTGTGTGGCTTTTTGAAAATCAAAACTTAGATTCAATTCAAGATATTGATCAAACCGATAAAAAAGCACTGAAAGAAGAAATTCCGCAAGCTGACGTTAGAACAACAACATGGCTTTTTGAAACCACGCCGTTACATGAATTTAATGAGTACAAAATACAGAAACAAGAAGTCATTGGAAAAAGTATCCAAGAAACACTAAGAGAATTGTATAGCCAAAAAATTGTTCAGTCCCATGGAATTATTTTGGAAGCAGATGAAATTGGTGATGTTCGCATGGCCAAATTTCAACTCATGAATCAGGAAACTCCAGAGATAGAAAGACAGGAGATATAAGGGGAGATCTTCAAAATATAATGATGAACTTGCTGTCTCAGCAATCATCTGCTGAACGAACAGTTCTTTTAAATGAGGAAGAAAAAGGCAACATCAACTTGACAAAGTCACAGTTAATGAATCAATCAACTGACGTACAAGCAATGCGGGAGGACATTATTGGAGGAGATATACAGGAAGCCATGAAAAATCTTGTCACAAATAAGGATTTTGTTAAACAAGGGATACTTATTCAAGAAAGTGAGAAAGGTGATATAAAAATGACAATATACTCTCTGTTTAACAAGGATGACAGCCATGGTTTGCAGCGGGATGAAGTTTTAGGTGGAGATATAAAACGAGCAATTTATAACTTAAAGTCCTCCACCATGTCTGGTGAGAAAAAGGATAAGGTTAGAATTGAAGATTCTGAAAGAGGAAATGTCCAATTTTTTACTACTTGCATTGAATCTGGAGCATTAGATTACTTAAGAAGACTACATGGAGAATTTGAAGATATAGTGGAGCAACAAACCAATGAAGAAATTCTTGGAGGTGATGTCGAAGGTACAAAATTATTACTTAAACGGCAACGATCCCAAGTTGAACGGACTGTTGATGAAACTGAGATCATCCCTGGAGATGTATATAATACAGTCAAAGTCTTTATGACTGAGCCAGAGAATAAATCATTTGATGCAAATAAAGAAGAAATTGTTAAAGGTAATTTGCAAGCCACCTTAAGTTCTCTCAACCAAGCCATAAATCAGGCTGTAGTAGTACAGAAAGAGGAGATTATCAAAGCTGATCTCCTAGCAACACTAAAGTCTCTTACCGAATCACAGTATCAAGTCAAGGATACGGAAAAGCCAGATGTCATCCCTGGAGATATTCATGGAACCATTGATTCTTTAGAAAAAGCTGTAAAGCAGCAGAACGAGTTTGTTAAGGAGGAAGTTATTCATGGCAATATTGAGGCAGCATTAAAATCTTTGCAAGAAGCACAACAGTCTGTAAAGCAAATAGAAAAAGACACAATAATCAGAGGAGATATAAGTGCAACAAAGCAAAGTCTACTGGACTCTTCTACAGAACGAAATTATGTACAACACCAGGTCAGCATTCAAGGTGATGTAAAAGGTACCATGAAGACATTACTGCAGCCTTCCTCTCAGACAGTCCAACGTAAAGCAAGCATTGAAGGCAATGTGAAAGACACAATGAAAAGTTTTGCACCGTCTTGTGAAGAAAATTATGAACTTTCTCATACAGGAGGCAAGGCAGATAGGACAGTTATCACTGTAGGTATTGATAACCAGAAAATATCAACAGTCGATCAAAAAAGTCTACAAAATGTTAATAATGTTAATAATTTACAGAACAAAATTTCAGACACATCCATAAAAACTGATAAAGAAAGTATGCAAAATATTAATGATCTGCAGCAGAAAGTTACCGCTATGAGAAAAGCTGAGCAGAGGGAATTGTATAATGCGCAAAAGGGTTTAGCCAGCAAATCCTTGAAAAACAATAACCCTCGTTCTGAAGCCCAAAAGTTACAATTTCCTGAAGAGCAAAGTTGCTCAGTTGATGAATTTAGCAAGAGTCAAAAAGAGAACTCACATACAAAGCAAATCCATCAAAATAAGGTAATTAATCAAACCAAACTCGTTTCTAATACCAGCTCCTCTAGAACCAGCATTATGGATGTCACTGACACTAAAGGCTTCCAAAAATCTAACAGTGCTCAGAAACAAGTCACAAATCAGCAATTCCACCAGTCAAGAAAAATGGTTCCAGGCAATACATTCAACATTCAAAATGCACAGGTTTTGGATACTATCAATAACAATGTAAACATTGCACAGAAAGAAATACATTCTGTGGATATGATTTCATTGCAAAAAGAAACTCAAAATATACAGAATAAACATGTGGTTACTAGGAAAGCAGAGATGAGTGATAACAGCAAAACTGTATCTACTAGAGGTGGTCATCAACTTACAAGGAACATGAAAACTGTAACTGAAAGGGAAAATAATGTAATTAACTTCCCACCTCCCCCTCCACCATCACTGTTACAGCCTTCTATGCCAGAACCTCCACCTGCACCAACACCTCCGCCGCCACCACCACCACCACTGCCACCTCAGTTTTCGCAAAAGGCATACATTGAACCTGATTATTTCCCTTCCCCTCCACCACCAGTAGCAGATAAGATGGATAATGACAATTTTCCACCTCCGCCAGAAACACCACCACCGATTATAAAATACAAAGAGCAAAACAAAGAATCGGCTGTTAAAAAAACAGGCTTCCAGTCTCATAAGCAGTCAGTGACAACCAGCAAACAATCCAAAACTCAATTCAACAAAGTTTCAGCAGAGCATTTAAGTAAAGAATCATCAGAGAAATATACTGAAAAAGAAAGATCTAAGAATATAATAAAGCAAGGACCTGATGTGATTCCAAAGTCCAAACTGCCCATCTTTCATACTAAATCAGGAACTATGTCCGGTGCAAAGGTTCATGAGAGCAAAAATCTGACCAAACAATCAAAGGCGTCTGAATGTGAGCAAACTGTTAATGTGAGTCAGTCTCATTCAGGTTATTCTGAACAGTCAGAGTTTCATAAAGGCATAGCAAACAATAATAAAGTAAGCGTAAGTGCCAAGCAAAGAATGTTCTATTCACCCGCTATATCTCCAGTGCTGAAATCTCAAATTGTATCTTCTGATTTATCATCTGAATCCTTTTCTCAAGAACTAGCATTCAGTAAAGAGGTTGAGAACTTCAGTCATTCGACTGCACAAGATTATGATCAAATTGTTTGTGATCAAGAACTTGAAAGAATTCACGAAGAGTCCTTAAAACCAAAGAAAAAAGTTATTCCCTCATCTCCAGTCCAGAAGGATGTGACCCAAATATCAAAGATCAACACAAAAAGTATGGAGGTTACCCAGGTTAATGAAAGTAAATCATCTGTCTCCGGGGCAATGGCTTCCGTACAAGCCGAAAATGTAAGTACCACTCAGTTAAGTGATCAAGATTTGGATCAACTGAGCTGTGATCGTGAATTGGAAAAAATTCATGAAGAAACATTTAAACCCAAAAGGAAATTGTTCACTCCATGTAGGATGTCTCCTGCTATACATGCTGAAACTCCAACACCAAAACCAAAAACCTATGTCAGAAAATTTAAGACTCCTCTAATGATTGCAGAAGAAAAATACCGCCAACAAAGAGAGGAAATGGAAAAAAATAAGAATAAGACTGTTTCTCAGATTTACAGTTCAACATCTCCAGGAACACAAAGAAAGCAGGTCTCAGTAGATAGTGATTTAATCCGGTCCTTATCAGCAGAATCTCCAAAGTTAGCAACAACACCAACAAAAGAGGAAACTAATACACAATATCAAGTGAATGCAAAGAAAAATATGATTTCGAATGAGGCATCTGAACAATCATATAACAAAAATAATCAAAATGTTACACAATTAGTGTCATCATCATCAACAATATCTAGCCCTGTCACAAAAAATGAAATACTTTCAAAAGAAACCCAGCTGACTCAGCAACAAAACTCTCAGTGTTCTCAGGAATCTATTTCACAGGAACATGCAAGTAAACATATTTTCAATACAATTGAAAAGTCAAAACAGATGGATCAATCTCAAATGACAAGAATGGTTTCACCCAAAACCAGTATAAACTTTGACCAGGAAAGTCTAGAAACAGCAAAGTCTGATATGACTGTCCAAGCTGTAAATAATATAGGGGATATCAAGCACATTGACCAGAAAGCGGTTGTGATGAGGCAAAAAGTTCATGAAGAATCTCAAAGCACCCAAAAGAATGAAAATAGGCTGAGTCGTGAATTAAAAATCCAACACATTGAGAATTTAAGTAATAGTCAAGCAGTGACTAATGAGAAAGAAACCAAAACAGTCCAAATTACGGGCTTAGGTGGCACGTTGACCAAAACTATTGAGTCACCAAAACTCCAAAGAAAGCTACAAATCAAAAAAGATCAAATTAATAATGAAGCTGAAGTCAAGCAGAATATCTCTGTAACTGCTGGTCAGACTGAGAAACCCAAAATTGTTTATAAACAGCAGATCCATCAACAAAAATCTCCTCTACCACCACCGCCACCACCACATCCTAAACAACCACTAGCATCTGAAAGTGTTGCCAAAAATACTATTACAGAGGAAAACATCAAAGAAACAGCTGCAGCAAAAGAATGCTTGAGAAAGAACCTAAATATCTATTCAGAATCACAAAACAAACAGGAGATCAAATCATCAAATGTTGTTGAATACCTCCGCAAATGCGAAGAACTGCAGGAGACAGTGTCCAATGCCACAAAATTGGAATCTGATCCCCAGACATTGAATATCAACACATTTAAAACATTCTTAAGCATTGTTCCCACCTGGTTAATCAGTCAAGAGAAAAAGAAAAATCTAGCAGATCTGGCTGCATCCAGCAGTATGGATAATATTACAGAGCAGGTATCTCACATTAAAAACCATGCAATGGATATGAAGTCAACGTTTGAAGGCGGTATACAAGCAGCCATGAAATCATCTTCATCCTCTTCATTTTTGAAACGGAGAAATGTATCCAATACTCAGAGTGAAACATCACAAAAGCATATTACCACAGTTGCAAAAAAAGTTGAGACAGCAAGTAGGCAAAGAAAGATCAGCAATGACCTTGGAAGACTTCCAAGTGACATGAAGCAGACCGATATTAGGGCCTGTTCTCCTCTCCTGAAGATGAGATCTCCATCACCTACTTATATTACGATAGAATCTACCGTAAGACGCACTGACTCTCCACAAAAAGACAGAGTTCCTTCTTCATCTCCTCTTCCTAAAGAGACAGTAACAATACCACTGCCACCAAGGCGTTCCACAACACCCAAAACATCCTCCCCTTCTCCTCAAAAAAGCCGTTCTGAACAACTTGCAAAACTTAAAGACACCACTGTAAAACTCTCTCAAGGAACAACACAACCTCGAGCAATCACCCCTATTCCAGTAGTAGTTGAGAAAAAATGTGAAATTATTCATTCTCCTGCTACTCTGCGAAGGCAGCTTAAGATAGAAAGCCATACCAAAGAGTCTTTGAGTTCCACACCTGTTCCTGCAGAAATGACTGTCAGCAAAGTGGAGGACAGAACAGAATTTTACGAGGAAGCTAGATTGTCTGAAACACAACAGGTACACTCTGAAAACGATCCAACACACATTCCAAAATGGCCGGGCCCAGAAATGGATTCTTTGGATGTAACATCAATCTCACAGAAAACCAAGCTCCCTACAGATCATGTGTTTGAAACAAAGACAAAAAATGTTTATGTGAGAGATGAAGACAACCTCCACAGGAAGACTACTGTAGGAGGTGGAAGCGAATCACACATGGCAGCCTCAAAGGAAAGCTCTCATTACAGGACCCCAAGTAGTAGATTTCAAAGTGAACAGAAAAAGGCAGTACCTAAGGAAGGCCAAAGGGCATTCAATGAACTGCCTTCACAAGGGAAAGCTAGAACTGTTCCGATAAGACATATCAGAGATCACAGGGAAAATACTTCCAAGCAAAGATTTGTGAACCGGCATGACGAGAGCCAAGAACATTTATTCAAACCCATGATACATCCTGAAACAATATTACAAGCGTCTGGTATTGATAAGATGGACAGCAAGGTGACAAGGTCAAGAACATCACAGAATGCTGAAGGCATGAAGACTGGATTTGAATTCAAGCATGCACCTCCAACCTACGAAGATGTTATATCAGGTCACATGCTCGACATTTCGTCTACTGAATCCCCAGAAGAAATACTGAAGAATTTTCAAAAGACCTGGGAAGAAAGTGAAAGAGTATTTAAGAGTCTTGGCTATACTGTCTCAGATACATCCGAGGTGATAAGCAGCTACCACCAGGAAGAATTCAGAACTGGTAAATAAGCATAAGGTTTGCGGAGTCCCTAACAAACTAAAGACTATGCAACCAGAAGTGATCTTTGATGCATAATAATAATAATAATAATAATAATAATAATAATACAGTAGTACATACTAACTTTTCGTGTGGTTTTCTTTATCTGCTAGCTTTCCTGTTATCTTTCTGAAGGCTTCTTCCTAACCTTACGCTGTGTGTGCCTGTGACTAACAATGACTGTTGTGTTGACTGTAAGACAGAAATGAATCTCAAGGTAAAATTGACATTGTATTTTGCATATGTTTGCATGCTGATTGCTTCCATTAAACATGTTTCTGCATATGGTTTTATAATTGCATGAAACATTGTGAAATATCATGCTCATAAACCCAGCAGTTAAATGTGACATGGAATATTATATGATGGAACAGAGCACTTTCATATGACAATGTAAAACATAAAATACCCCATGATAAAACATGATCCAATTACATAGAAAATAAACACCTGTCAAAACAATTCACCAATTAGATGGAAGCTTGAGCAGCTACAAAGAGAAACTCCCATACTGGAGGACCCGTCCTGTCTATGCATTAGACAGACACTAAAAGTGGCACCGTGTAATGCTCTATTTTTCCTATGGTGTTGCTGCCAGGTTCAGGTTGTGATATTTAGGATTGGCTTGTTCTTCCGGGTGAATTCTTAGCAGATTTGCTAACTAGCATTGGTCAGTGGATGTCTTGCTTGACCTCATCCACATCAAATTTGATTAACAAGTATACACACAGTTCACTACTTTGAAAACAGGTTTGGAATGACAAACCTAAATTAAACTATGGGGTGGTTCAGTTCAATCAACCAGTTCCCTAAAGTCGGGGAGCCCTTGTCCTACATATTGTAGGTAAGTATATTCTATTAGGTCAGGGTGCAAGCCCTATACTATGTGGTAATTACCCAGAAATTCATGAAATATGTGATTTTTATGCTGTGTGAAGACCGTCTATAGTAACGCAGAAGGCAGAAGGACTATTTCTATTATGCCATGACATAAAGTCATAATTCCACAACAGCTAGAGTGCTATGGGCTGAAGGCCACAAGTTTGGTAGGTTTAGGATTAGGTTTTTTTTTTACTGGTTTTAAAGGGTTAATTTACCACTACCAGACCCCTCAGTCCCTCCTCTGAACCAATTTAATCTTATTTCCAGTCTGACATCACCTCTTCACTTCCAGTTCAGCCTTACCTTCGGTCAACATTATCTTGTCTCTCCAGGTGATTGTCACTTACAGTAGATGTCACTAACAGTAGTGGGTCACCTTTTCACTCCGGAGTGACAAGTTGACATCAGACTGGAAGTTAGGTTGGACTGGGAACAAGGAAAATGGGGGGCATCAGGAAATGGTAAATGACATAGTTACATAGTTAGTACGATTGAAAAAAGACACGTGTCCATGCCCGGACTGAGAACCTGTCCGACCGGGCAGATGCCCGGTGGGCCGCGGAGCCGGGACACATGTGGTCCGCCTGAACGCCCCTTCTGGCACTTTGATGCCGGCTGCAGCCACTGCAGAGGGCCGCTGCGACCACAGCTGGGCTGGGATGCTCCAAAGTGTCCAGCAGCTGACATACAAGTAAGGAGGCGGGCTGCGACCGCGGCCACTACACAAGGCCGCCCGCCGCAACTGAGCAGGGATGCTCCGACGCAGCAGCTGCAGCCACCCAGCAACCAGCTTGTTTAGAGGCGGGGTGCGGGCACTACAGAGGGCCTCCGGCCGTAACTGAGGGCCGCCGCAGTGAGCAGCCGGAGTTGCTTACAAGTTAGATACATCTATCTATGAGTCTTGCTGTGGCCGCTATGGAGGGGCCGCCGGCTGCCGCGCCCACATCTGAGGGCCGCAGTGAGCTGGGACGCTCCGCAGCGGCTGCAGCTCGTCTGTGCTGGCTGGCTGATGCGCTCACAGTTGAGGAGGCGGGGCAGGAGGCGCACGCAGGGAAGGGGGACCGTGGAGGCCAGCTACCTCACAGTGAGCAATAGAGACGCTCACTGGCTCCACCTCCCAAGTCCTGCAGCCCATGGTGAACGCGCCTCTGCCTCTTCAGGAAGCCGGCTCTGCTCCTGCAGGATTTCCTCCAATAGTAAGTAGATGGTAACTTCACCACTTGGGCCCTTGCCACTTGTCAGCCTGGTAGTAGGAAGGCAAGGCCCAAGGAAAGTAGGTACACTACCTCTCTTGGGCCTTGTTCTCCTACGTACCTCCCTTGGTGCCCACCTATGAACCTCCCTGGGTTCCTGCCAGAACATCTATCTACATACCTCCCTTGGTGCCTGTATACCTATGTACCTCCCTTGGTGCCTGCCCGCCCACCTACGTACCTCCCTTGGTGCCTGTATACCTACGTACCTTCCTTGGTGCCTGCCCGACCGCCTACCTACCTCCCTTGGTGCCTGCCCGCCCGCCTACGTACCTCCCTTGGTGCCTGTCTTCCCACCTACATACCTCCCTTGGTGCCTGCCCGCCCGTCTACGTACCTCCCTTGGTGCCTGTCTTCCCACCTACGTACCTCCCTCGATGCCTGACTGACCTCTTACTTACCTCCGTTGGTGCCTGCCCACCTACGTACCTCCCTTGGTGCCTGTCTACCTATGTACCTCCCTTGGTGTCTGCCCGCCCACCTATGTTCCTACATTGGTGCCAGTCTACCCACCTATGTACCTCCCTTGGTACCTGCCTGCCCGCCTACATATCTCCCGTGGTACCTGCCTGCCCGCCTATATACTTCCCTTGGTGCCTGCCCGCCCGCCCGCCTACATACCTCCCTTGGTGCCTGCCTGCCCGCCTACGTACCTCCCGTGGTAACTTCCAGCCCGCCTACGTACCTCCCGTGGTACCGTCCTGCCCGCCTACGTACCTCCCTTGGTACCTGCCCGCCCGCCTAGGTACCTCCCTTGGTACCTGCCCGCCCGCCTACGTACCTCCCTTGGTTCCTGCCCAGCCGCCTACATACCTCCTTTGGTGCCTTTCTACCTATGTACCTCCCTTGGTACCTGCCCACCCGCCTACGTACCTCCCTTGGTGCCTGTCTGCCTATGTACCTCCTTTGGTGCCTGCCCGCCCGCCTACGTACCTTCCTTGGTACCTGCCCGTCCGCCTACGTACCTCCCGTGCTGCCTGCCCGCCTGCCTTTGTGGGCTGGTGGGACCTGTGTGCCAGGGCTGCTTTTGAGTCCCAGTCCGGCCCTGCACGTGTCCATCAAGTTCAACCAAGGGTGGGGAAAATGTGAGTGAAGGGAGAGAGACAAGGACTTTAAGCCCATCCTCACCGCTGGTTAATGCTCTGAAACCCACAAGGCAAGACCCAATCTGCTTCAGTGGAGATCATATCTCTGACTCCAGAGCCTCCACCAGCCAGGATCCAGAATTTTACATAGCTACGTACGCATTAATATTCTTTAGTTCCAGGTAGGTATCTAAGCCTTTCTTAAAACTCCTCAGGCGGCTATTCCACAGATTCACAGTTCTTACAGTGAAGAACGCTCTTCTCCCCTGGAGATTGAATCTTTTTTTCTCTAGTCAAAGGGAATGTCTCCTTGTCTTTTGAGGGGGCTTCACTTGAAATAATTTTTCCCATACTTTTTTTAGGGACCATTTATATATTTATATAAATTAATCATGTCCCCCCGAAGCCGTCTTTTCTCAAGACTAAATAAGATTAATTCTACTAACTTCTCCTCATTACTAAGATGCTCCATTCCCCTTATAAGTTTGGTTGCTCGTCTTTGTACTCTCTCTAGCTCCATTACATCTCTTCTATAAACTGGGGCCCAGAACTGAATGGCATATTCTAAGTGAGGTCACACCAATGCTTTAGACAGCGGTAGAATTACATCCTTGTCCTGCGAGTCCATGCCTCTTTTAATACAAGCCAATATCTTACTTGCCTTACAACCCAGTAAAAATCTTAATTCTATCCTTAAACCTAGTTGGGGTTTGGGTTGAAATTGATTCTTTGGCAATTTTTGCAAAAAATTCAATTTAAGTCGATCTGAATCAAATCCTTAGGATAAAAATTTAATTTGACAAATTCAAATGTGACGTCCAACACTTAAAGGGTTATTCTCACCACAGTGATTAGCTTTAAACATATAGGCAACATTTAATGAAGATTATTACCAAATACATTGCTGTTCTAATTTTGTTTCCTTTCACAGATAAAACAGTTCTTATCTCCTGTTTGCCTAGGTTACCAACCATCTCTCTCTGCTTTCATTGCTCCAGCTGCCATGGCTGGGATAGTGAGGCCTCTCTCTGCTTTTTCTTATCAGTAGCACAGGTTATATGACAAACTTTGACCCTTTAGAACTATGTAGCCTTTTACGCTCTGTAGCCTTTGCCCTACTGTTTTAACACTTCTGTTAGCAATGTCCCTCTAACAAGCTCAGCTAGGAGTAACAGAGATGAATTTTCAGCTAGTGCTGTAGAACATCCCACAGCCTGAACAGGAAGTGGGAGCCTGAAACTGGCTGTGAAGAGCTGGCTCTGTTAACCGACACCCATTAAGGTCACCTCTCTACAGTGTACCACTTTTGGGCACAAAAGGTAACCTTTGTACAATTTCAAGCTACATCTTATAACTTGATAGGTTTAGCGATGCCACAAATGTGACAACATGACTTGATGATAATTGCAAAATTCAGCTTTGCTTGTTCTTCTGTTTTGCGGGAACTATTTTGTCTGTGCATTGTAAACTATACTAGAAGAGCGCTTCCAGCATTTCTTACTAGGTTTGTCAGTTGTCTAATAGACTCCTTTTAATTCTGCAGTTAAGTAGCCATCTCCCTGATAAGCAATGTTATGATATAGACTATTCTATAGAGCTTTACTGTCTGACTAAATATAAATCAATGCAATATAATTATTCAGGAAAATCCTACGCATACTGCAACATCATTAGATTGTCTTAGAACAGCTGAATAGTGAGGCAATGGTATTGAGTGATGTTATTGTAACTGGCATCTAGATATTCTCGAGTAACATTGTCTGACCCTCTTTTAATGAACTTCATGTCTAAATCAATATTCTCAAAGACGTCTTTCTTCGTATAATATACAATAACATAAAGTAAGTTAGGTTGAGGGCATTTTCCTCTAATTGTCAGATAATAAAGAAACAGATGTTAGCTACATTAGAAAAAGCAGAATAATACCCTTGAAGGTGTATAAGGATATGACGGTAGAACCTGGGAGATGTAGTTATCTTCTGGTTTGTTTATAGTGGTGTACTGTAGAAAGTTTGAGCCAAATTAGAACATTGGTTTAGTGAAGTATAGCAATAAAAAACTCTTAGAAACAGAATCTCTACACCTCACCACAAAAGGTGTAATGTTTAGTGATGTGAGAGCTGGAATACTCATAGGGCCCGTTTACACGGCACTGGACAAATACCGGTCAGTTTATCCAACTGGTATTTGCCCGGTTTGTGTGCCATCCCCACGGCCACGGGGGTACTTATTTTCTCCACTATTAGCATTTAAAAGCCCCCCCCTTCACATTAACTTGTTAATATTCCATCCGAAAACCAAACGGTAGAATGAAATTGTTCAATGTTTTTGAGGGGAAAAAACGCCGGGCGGAAAACCCATGCAGTGGGGACAGCTGCACGGGTTTTCCATAGAGGCTCATGTGTTCGTTTACAGCCGGTTTGCAGAACCGCAAACCGTCTAAAAAACCGTCCGTAAACCAGTGCCGTGGGGACATGGCCATAGAGGCTTGAAACACAAATACAGCTCTGCTTCAATTATACAGTCACATTATTATTAGAGATGGGCGAAAAGAATCTAACGAAGTGGAATTCGTTTATAATTTAAGGAAAACTTTGATTCTGAACGAAGTCGAAGTTTGGGGTAATTCGCAGGAACAAAGTGTGTTTTTGATTGATAAAATGGCTGCGAGCACATGGCGTTACATGGGGCAAAGACGTCTAGGAGGAAGAAGGGCATAGCCTGCATGACATGTGCAGAGATGAAGCCAATCAGAGACCAGCGGGATTCTGTGACGTCACCGCACTATATAAGTCCAGGCGCGATGCTGGGAGCTCATACCGCTCTCATTGTACTGAGTAGGGAAGTTGCTGCCATGGCTGCTTATGATATCTATTACTAAAGAACTCATTTTTATACAGCGATTTTTGGGGGGTGTCACAGCTTGTCTCAGAGACTGCTTCTCTTACATTCTAATTCTGATTTTGTGGGGTATTTGAACTGAAGTCCAGTGTGCTTCCAATGCAGCTGCATATACATTTTAATGCTATCTGCTCACAGCACATTGAATATCCAAGGGTTATCTAAGCCTGTTCATGTTGTATTCATTTAAAGAAACAGCGTTTTTTACAATCCAAGTACCACTTCATTTTTGGTTGCTCATTTCTTTTGCGCAATTTAGATCCAGGGGTTAATTAAGCGTTGTTCTGCTGTTGTGGTCACTAAAAGAAACGTTCTTTTTCACCTCCAAAGGTGTTGTTGTGTACCGTAAAATGCACAGCGCCACTATATAGCGAGGATGAACAATTTGAGGAGGGCAGTCAGCAGCTACTTGGCAGCGAAGAAATGGGGCCAATATCCCCTGCTTCTTGCAGTAGGTGGCAAAGTATAGATGTGGAGAGTGGCATGGGAGGTCATGTTGTGAGGGTTCAGCCTCTGCATACCAAAACCGGTGATGAGGACAGCAGTGACGATGAAACACAAATTGATGATGATGTAGCCGACCGCACTTGGGAGCCGGGTGAAGCAAGGGCTTCATCATCGTCAGGAGAAGAGGGCGTCAGCTTGCGCGTCAGGCAGCTGCGCAGCCAGCAAGTGGGTTGTGTGGCGATGAGTCAGCAGGGTGAGGTCGGGAGCCAAGCGGCCACGGGGTAAAAAACCCGCTTCGCAGGTCCAAGAAAGTAGCGGCACAGGGGCTCAGCGAGGCAGCGGCGGCAGTAGTCACTCAGTGTGGAGCATTGGCGGTAAAATCAGATACTCGGCGGTGTGGCAGTACTTTGCTAAGACACCGGATATGGGCATATGTTGAATCTGTGGGCAGAAAGTGAAGCGTGGCCAGGGAGCTAACGTTGGCACCACGGCCCTGCGTCAACACATGCAGCATCACCATCCGGTGGCCTGGGAGAAACGTGGCTTAGATGTGATGGTCCATCCTGCCGCCGCAGCAGCAGCGCCCAGTGGCACGCATACCATTGCAGCCAGTCAAGGCTCCACCACCTCTGCAGAAGGGAGCTGTTTCTCTTTGCCATCATCTCCCGGTCCAGATGCTCCTGCTCCTCGCTACCCATGGCGCCAGCAGTCGCTCAGCGAGGCGATTGCAAAGAGACAACAGTATGCGTCCAACCATCCTAAGGTGCAGAAACTGACCGTGCTCCTGTCCAAGTTGTTGGTACTGCAGTCCCTCCCTTTCCAAATGGGGGACTCTGCACTGTTCAGAGAACTAATGGCCTGTGCCGAGCCGAGATGGAGAGTTCCAAGCCGTAATTTCTTTTCTAAAAAGGCAGAACAAGCACTTCATAAATATGTAGAACAGAAGGTGGGCCAGTCCTTGAGCTTATCGGTTTGTTCCAAGGTGCACGGCAGCGCGGACGTCTGGAGCTGTAACTACGGTCAGGGCCAGTACATATCCATTATGGCCCACTGAGTGAATGTGCTTCCTGCCCAGGCACACCAACAACTTGGACAGGAGACGCCGCTTTCTCCTCCACGTTGTCAAACTGCGGCTCCTGCGTCAATGTCCGCCTCCTCCTCCTCCTCCACCACCACCACCATCTCAGCCTCCAAAAGTACTGCTCCATCATACCACATGTGTAGGGCACAGCGGTGTCACGCAGTTCTACACCTGGCTTGCCTCGGCGAACGTAGTCACACAGGGGAGGAACTGCTCCGCGTCATGCAGCAAGAAATCGATGTGTGGCTTTCTCCGCGCCAACTGCAAATCGGAACCATGGTGACGTACAATGGGAGTAACATGGTGTCCGCGCTGCACCGAGGCGGGATGGTCCATGCGCCCTGCCTGGCGCACGTGTGCAATCTTGTGGTAAAAATGTTCCTGAAGTTTTCCACCGATCTTCAGCAGATTCTTAAAATGGCCAGGAAACTGTGCATGCACTTCATCCATTCGTACAAAGCCAGGAACACCCTCCTCGAGTTGCAGCGGCAGAACGGCCTCCCCCAACACACTCTGATATGCGATGTTTCCACCCGCTGGAATTCCAGCCTGCACATGTTGGACCGACTGTATGAACAGAGAAAGGCCATTAACGATTTTTTGATGATCCAGGCAGACAGAAGTACTCCCCTGTGTAACTTTGATGTCAGCCAGTGGCAGCTCATGCGTGACACCTGCCGTTTGTTGAGGCCATTCGAGGAGGCAACGTTATTTGTCAGTCGCCAGGACTATGGGATGAATAACGTCATTCCACTGCTTCATGTCCTGGAACAGATGCTGAAAAATCTGTCTGGGCAGGGGACTGGAGACGTGGTGACTATATCTCGCGGCCACATGAGTCTGGTGGGGACTGTAATGGAGGAGGAGGGGGAGGAGGAGTAGGACATTGGAGCAGAAGCATTGTCTGGTGAAATGAGTGGATTTTCTACCCAGGTGACAAGAGAGGAGGAGCAGGGGCAGCTGGAGGAGGTAGATGGAGATGAGGAAGACGAGGCCGATGACCCGAAAGCACCGTGGCAGTATACAGTGGAGATGGTGGCAGGGAGCCCCTCGGAGTCACTTGTGCAGATGGCCTGCAGCATGCTGATTTGCCTGGATAGTGACAGCTGAATAGTCACCATCTGGCAGAGGGATGACTTATGGCTCTCCACCCTATTGTACCCTCGCTACCGGTCCGGAATGGGAGGCGTTGTCACAGCTGCGGAGAGGGAGGACAAACTCAAATACTATAGGGAAATCCTCCGTAGTCAGTTGGCCGCTGCCTATGTGCGGCATCGTCCCTCCTCTGACAGGTCTGACCGGGGGGTTCCTCAGTGCTCACGTACTACTGCCGCGGCTGCTGAGGGAAGGTGGGGGGGTAGAAGCAGTACCAGCTCCATCAGCAGCAACCTATCTGGAGTCACTGATGAGCAGCTTCCTTCACCCGCCTAGTGAGGAGGGAAGTCGCCAGCAGCAGCAGGACCTGGAGCAGACCCTGAACCAACAGGTGGTGGCCTTCTTGGACAGCACTCTGCCACCCCAGTTAGAAGATCCGCTGGACTACTGGGCAGCCAAACTGGATGTGTGGCCGCAACTTGCCGAGTTTGCAGTGGAGAAGCTGTCCTGCCCGGCCAGTAGTGTGGCATCAGAGCGGGTATTCAGTGCAGCGGGGGCCATCGTTACCCCAAGGAGAACCCGCTTGTCCACGGGAAATGTGGAACGACTGACCTTTGTCAAGATGAATCAGGCGTGGGTCGGCCAGGATTTCCACACACCAATGCCTTAGGCGTCAGACTACATCAGCCATGACGCCTCACCCAAACTGTGAGAAATGAGTCTGGGTTCAAACTACCTGCCTCAGCCACTATTCTGATGCCACCACCCGCCTGATGCCACACATCTGTTGCCAGTTTCTCCATCTGCCTACCACCATCTTTACCATGGACTGGTATTGCCACCCACCTCCACACTCTGTCATTGTGCCACTCTCTGACCTCATGCTGTTGCTGCCATCACCTCCACTCTCTGTCATTGTGCCACTCTGTGGCCTACTCCTGTTTTTGCCACCTCCAGAATGTCATTGTGCCATTCTCTGACCTCATGCTACTGTGGCTGCCGCCGTCACCTCCACACTCTGTCACTGATGTTGCCACCTGAGCCCTCAGCTTGTTTTTTTCCAGCTTTCCCTGCCATGACTTTATCAGGCTACATTCCCGCTTGAGTTTTTTGGTCAGTTTTGCCCTCTTAAGTGCCCAGGGAATTTGATAGTGAAGCGATTCTAAGAGCGGCGGCAGTCATATGCGTGTCATACTAAAACACAACATTGTATGAAGACCAAGCCAAGCTCCCTCTGCATATTTAAGCATGGCACAGCGTTCTACAGCTCTGTGCAGCCTGGACATAGCTGTTTGTTAACGCTGTTCATCCCGAAGCAATTCGGACCGAAACAAATTTTGTCGGGAAATTTGCCGAAGTCACTGAATCGAATTTTTGAGAACTTCGCCCATCTCTAATTATTATGACCACTTCCTATTTTTGACAGTGTCATCACAGAGCTCATGAAGGCTGTCACGTGTGGTGAGCGGACTTGGTGGGTATATAAGGTGTGCGATAGGCTGACTGCAAACATATACCTTGTTTCTGTCATGAGTAAAAGGGGTGATTTATTAGAGTTGCATAAGGGGATCATTATTGGCTCTTTGGCCAAGGGTGACGATATTTCTGAAGCCGGACAGTTTGTGAACTGTTTCCTTGCTCTTGTGTTGAAAGTGTATCATAAGTGGACAAATGGAGCCATTGTGAATAAGTGACATACGTGGAAATTACAGAGCACCACCTGCCATTGATGTAAGAGGTGAACATCAGCTATGAAGGCGTGCAAGGGTGGACCAATGCACTACAATGGAGGTCTATCAGATGTGTGTCTAAAACAACAGTTCAGTGAAACCTACTGCGTATGGTGCTCCGAAACAGACGTCCGTCACTGCACCTTTGCTAACCAATCCCCATAGGCAGAAAAGGCTTACATTTTTATATGGCAGGAGAACTGTAACATGTCACACCTTTTTCTTGACTATGTAAAACAATTAGTGGTTGCTATTGCAATTTGTTTATATTTATTGTAATGATGACTTTCAACATTATATTTTGTCTTTTGTTTCTTCAGAACTTACGAAGTACGATTTTGCTAATTTACTTGTTAGGCCTCGTTAACTCGGCTGATTTGGGGACGGATTTCAGCCGTATTGCGTGCCGTATTGCACTCCATCACAGGCATTACGGTAATCCACTGTTCTCATAGAGAACTATAGATTCCGTCTCGCCGAGCGGGGAGAAAGTGACATGCACATTATTCCGGCGGGATACGTGCCGTGGATTATGGATGTCTATGGGGCCGGCGAGCTCCCCCCCCCCCCCCTCCCACCCCGCCCCCGCTGCACGGCACACGCCGTAATTGCGGGCGAAATCCCTTCCGCAATTACGGCGTGAATAAGCCGTGGGAACTTAGCCTTAAGTAAAAAATGTCCACCATTGGTAGGAAGACCATAACCAAGACTTTCAAGTACTATCCTGTCCCTCTTATGTCCCCCACTTGAATCTGATTGAGGATCTGTTAGGTTACCTCAATTGTTGTGTTAATTGTATGGATCCTCCAACATGCACCCTCCATCAGCTGTAGGATGCAGTCAGCATGGCTCCAGATAACTATGACAATCTACCAGGACCTTATTGAGGCACTCCAATCTATGTGTTGTCTGTGCTGCACACGGCAGTATCTCTGGATATCATAATAATGTGACTTGGCTGTGTAGAAGACTAAGAGAAATGATGACTAATTGGCTGTGAATATTGTTCCTTAGAACTCAAGCACAATTTTTACATAGTTAATGCAAAACCTGTTCCTTTTCTGTCCTGATTTGCTGACATCTCCTGGAAGAAACAGGAGGGTTGTTGAGTATACTATAGGGCTATATTATATCTCTGTAAACCTTCTGTTTCAAACATTTCATCTTGCCATTTAAAGTCATATTATCATGATATTCTCCCCTAGAAACACACATCGCTTCTAGTAGACATTAGCCATATGTTATTTGTGCACAATATAGTTCCACATGGTGAACCTTCAGCCACCATAGGCTCTGTGCATGAGTCCATTTCTACAAAATCCATTCTCATCCTGACCATCTCATAGTTTTCTGATAGGGAATAATGCTGCAAAGTTAATCATCAAGTCATATTACAGTTGATCGCTAGTTATCTTTAGCCTTCATCATGGTCAAATAAAGTATTCATATCTTGTGCTTCATTTCAGATCTATGGTGCTTCCAGTCTATTGCACATATACAGTACAAGCCACCCAATATAGTTTTTGTGGTTAGATAAAGTGTTATATGAAACCTCATAGTATAGATAGGAATTCATGATCTTGTTGGACAGTCTTGCTCTAATTAAGACAGTCTCAGGCTTGGAATTTACATTTGCATTTAAGATAATATTGCACTTCAGATTGAGGCCAAATTCAAATTCGATGTGAATACAGTTCAGGTCAGCCTTGATTTTTTGTAAAAATTGCCAAAAACATTGCCCTTAACTGTAGCTGTAACCCTAAATTAGGATTGGCCTTAATCTTATAGTAACCAGAGGTGACGCCAGACGTTGTGTGTAACATCACTTAAGGCATGTTCACACGGTGTATTTGCAGGGCGTAATTACGGCCCGCAATTACGCCGTGTGACCGGGGGCGGGGCGGGAGCGGGGGACTGAGCAGGGGGCCGGCACTTCGCCAGCCCATTGACTTGAATTGCTAGCGGCGCGTATTTGCGGCTAGAAATTCACATGTCAATTATCTCCCCACCCGGCAGCTTCGCCGGGTGGGGAGAGGAGACGTAATCCATAGTTCTCTATGAGAACTGAGAATTACCGTAATGAATGGGCCGTTTTCAGCCCGTAATTGGCGCACTTCGGCGCGTAATTACGGACCGAAATACGGCCCATTTTAAGCCGTGTGAACATAGCCTTACAGTTACCATATCATTCAGTCTGTGGTGAAGTATGCAGAAGTGACATTGGAAGTTAGGCCGCAATGACAGTGTTTTGTCACTAGACTGGTGTGTGATTTTTATTTTTTTTTTAATTTTAAAGCGTCATTGATTCCAGGCCACTTTACATTCTAAGACTGGGTTACATACATAACATATGTCAAACAAGTACAGTGATAACAATAAATGACTAACAACTATTGCAGAGGATCCTGCCTGTGAATGCTTAGAATCTGCAAGTAGGGAGGAAAGATACAGAAGGTGAGGGGCAGACATGTTTGTGGGGTGGTGTACTGGTAGTGGGGTTATTGTTGGTTATAGGCTCCTGAAGAGATGGGTTTTCAGGTTGCTTTTAAGGCTGGTGAGAGTGGGGGAGAGTCTGATGTGTTGGGGCAGTATGTGGGGGAAGCATGGGAGAAGTGTTGAAAACCATTGTGTGAGGAGCTAATAAGAAGAGAGCAGAAAAGATGGTCTTGTGAGGAGCAGAGATTGCGTGAGGTGGTTAACCCCTAAACTAACTTAAATGACCCCAACTCTTACATAGAGTTAGGATTATGGTTATAGTTATGGTTATATATGGTAAGAGAAAAATATTTAGGTTCAGGACATCCTAAACTCAAATATTTTCAGAAGTGAACCTGTGTTGAATCAAAGAGAGCACCATTCAAACAACACTAGTTAAAAAGGGAAGGAGTTATTTGTGTACTAATAAAGCATGCAATTGAAATACAGAAATCTGGTGACCATTTACAGTGAAGCTGAATGTCCCTTATTTCTATTTCCTTTAGAAAATACTTCCTCAGGAAAAGGAAAAGTGCATCGCTTGTCAAAAGAAGGTTTACCCAATGGAGTGCCTGGTGGCAGACAAGCAGACTTTTCATAAGAACTGCTTTTGCTGCAACCACTGCAGAAGTAAATTAAGGTGAGTCCCAAAAAATAATATCCATCCTTAACTGCCAACTGCCAAATTCAACCTACACAATGGCCCAATAACTGAGGTTGACCTATTGTTAATGTGAAAAACGGGATCCATTGCTGTAGTAAAATACAGGTCTCAATGAAGGAGACATGATTGGCTTTTTCACCCTTTTCTGGCGTAAAATGCACCTAAGTGAGCCGGCAATGTGTCTAATGCGCCTAATGTATGTGTTAGGTGCATTGTTCATAAGACTCAAAACTTTCTAATGTGCCTAACATGAAGAGGTGTTCTGGGGACGTCCTGGGGATGTCACACCACACTCGTAATATTAGTCACATATGTGATGGTGGTTCGGCAAAACTAGGTGCATTACTGCTCCGACAGGCAGACCTATTTCAGGAGTCGAAGTGGAGCTAGATTTGCTGTTAGGGAAAAAAAATGTCCAATATTTCTCAACTTACACCAGTACAATAATAAAAAGTAATTTCTGTTAATTAATGTAAATCTAAATTTAGTAAAAAATGCTATCATATAAAATTTATATAAAATATATATCCCAAAAATATAAAAATATCTCCTATAAAATGCATTTAAATTTAATAGAATCTAAGACTAATTTTACATTAAATAACCCAATGATGATGTTGTTCATATTTTACAATTTTTACTACACTAAATTTGAAATTTATTTTTGCTGCTCTCACCCTTTATTTTACATACAGCAAGAGCCAGCACAGCACAGGTTTTGCTGGGACCTGTGGTCCAGGAAGCAAGATCAGTACCATAGTTTCTATTCACTGACATGCTATGCTAATGACTTTTCTTTTATTTCCAGCCTATCTATAGCCTTTATACATATTTGGCGCATTACCAATGCGTCTAAGTTCCATAATGCGCCTAACACACAGATGAGGCGCGTCGAACTTAAGACTCCATTTATAATCGCACAAAAACCACTTTCATACATTCAGGCACATTATACACTGAAAATGAGACTCGACAATTGACTTTGAAGTGCCTTCCTACATACATGTCTCCCTTAAACTAGACAGTCTTATTAATGTGTCACATTTATCACAGTGTTGATAAATCTGGTGCATGTTTAGACTGTCCACTTTAAGGGCATGTCCCCACGGCAACGGTTTGCGGGTGGTTATTCAGACGGATTGGCGTTTTGCAGAATGCCTGAAAGACCGTCCGCAAACTAACACACCGGGCCGCTATGGAAAACCCGTGCAGCAGTCCCCGAAAAACATTGAACATGTTCATTCTTCCGTCCGCTCATCTTAAACAGGACAAATACCAGTTGGATAAACCGACCGGTATTTGTCCTTCGCCATGGGAATGAGCCCTAAGTTTACACCTTCTATAAGTTGGCTTAATTTATACCTTTTATTGCGGCAATATTTTGGCACATGATGTCACATTCTAAACCACCATCACTTTTCACAGTGCCAAGCCTGTTTTACCAAAGTCATACTCCATTTCTTGTATGAGATACAGAATTGTATACAAACCAAACTTTCTAAAACACATAATAAATGTGGTGTAAAGCATGTACGCCATTATTTGTGGAGCATTTGCCTTGATAAATGATAACCAATATGTGAACCGACCTGTGATAAGTGCAACAACTTCCAAGTGCACATAATGCAACCCAAGGTCTTCTCCTTTACTGATAATGTTCTCACATAATCACAGGTGCAGCCCAGAAGCTGCTAAATAGGAATTACTTTAAAGAGTCCAGCCCTCTTATGCATTTGAGAAAATATTATTTCCTTCTTAAGGTGATGGGCTCAATGGCATTTGGTTTTCCTTTAAGGAAGTCATGAAAATAGACAACATTGCACACCAGATTAAGTGCAGTTTTTGGGCACTTTGTTATCTAGTATTTCAGTATAGAGCACCCCTTACCTATTGGGCCCATGTGTAGAAGAACAGGTTGCACCAATGCTATGTCTGCTCTGGCTTTCTAACCTTCCTGTAGTAGCATCTTGTAAAAGAAGTGGTAGATTTCCATATTGTAAAGCAGTATTGTGTTACTTAGACTGTCACTTAAATGCTACACGTGTTAATTTGCACAACTAAAAAGTCATTTTCCTAACAAATTCATTCAAGACCATGTTGCAAAAGTCTTAGACGCAAAGCTAGGGCTTGTTCGCACGGAGTTTACACTCTGTGTTACAAGCGCTTTAGGGATCCGTCTTGGGGTCCGCTCTGTCGGTCCCCAAGACAGATCTAACAATCAGCAGTGAGATTATCACTGCTCGCTGTGCTGAACACGGAGCGGCGTTCACATGAGAGAACGCAGCTGCGTGTTTCAATAGCGCAGCTCCGCTCCGTCTTGAAAAGAATTGCATTGCTCTCTCATGTGAACGCAACTTATAATGTTGTCTACATTTTTTTCAATTCTTCATACAGCTTAGGAAATTATGCATCTCTCCATGGACATATATACTGCAAGCCACATTTTAAGCAACTCTTCAAATCGAAAGGAAATTATGATGAAGGTTTTGGATATAAACCCCACAAAGAACTTTGGAATCCAAAAGCAAAATCTACAAGTGCCGATCCTCAAGCAGAAAGACTAGACAAAAATAAATTATTAGCAAAGGAGTTAAGCACTGAAAGTAATCCTCCAAATTATGAAAACAGCAGTTCAGATTATGTCAACTCGAAAATGTCCAGTGAAAGACGTAAGCTGAGTGTAACATGGCCTCCTTCAGAAGAAAGCTCCAGACAAAGTTCCATGGTCGAGAAGGTGATAATAAGCAAACCAAAATGGCCTCCAGAGGATGGCATGAAGCAGGTGGATATAGTAAGACCTCCTCCTGAAGGAGGGGAACAAGGCAAACCTGAAAGTGAAAAACTGGCTAGTGAATATGGGGAAGGAAATGATGGTGTAAAAGATGGTACTGGTGGAGTTGAAAGCTTTTCAAGTGACAAGAAAAGATTTTCTAGAATGAGTGCAACAAGTTTGGATAAAGAGGAAATTAAAAATGAAGGTTTCGTGAAGGTCACAAAAATTGATGGAGATGAAGAGGAAAACAATGCAAATCCTAACAGTAACAACAACAACAATAAAAAATAATTGCAATATCCCTTATACAGAATATGAAAGAAATGTACAGAATATGCCCAAAATAAAAATATACCTTGAAAACATCGAGTGATCTGAACTACAATTAGATAACCCAGAGTTTCATGTTGACAACAGTGATTTTACAGATGATTTAACTATGAAAATCCAAAAATATGAGACAGGTGACTTAAGTTCACTGGATAATAATCTTTGTATTCCTGATGAAACTTTCTGCCGGGATTCTGTTACAAATAAGACTGTGGATTCAGAGAAAAGTGAAGCTGAAATATCACATCGCGGTAATACATTTCAGAATAAAGAAATGACAGAAGCAATTGTTCTGCATGGCTTGTCAACACAGTCTCTCGCTCTTGAGAAGCCTAATGCATGTGGTTTGCAGGGCACAGGCATAAATGAGCCATGTGTTATAGGTAGAGAGCCAATTCTACAAAGTACTTTCAGCATAGGTTTGAAAGGAACAAGAGTGAAAAACAGTGATGCATGTCCTGAAGACATGGAATACAGTGTTACCTGTGCTGAAAGCCTTTAAACCAATGTTCCAAGACATCGATTGGAAAAATAAAAATTATTTTCAGTAGTGTTTAAAAAGGAAATAATTTTCTACATTTAGATGAATGTAGATGGTCAATTACTGATTTTTTTTAATTACGATAAACAGTTTATAGAAAATTTCCTTAACTCAATCCTCATGAAACTTTGGGATTTTTATCAAGGTGGAGGTTTGTTTCCAAAAAATCTTAATGTATAGATCTGTATAGATCTCCACTCAGGAGAGTAGCTGCAGGGATGCAGTCCAACCCAGACCTGAGGAGGCCTAAAAGGTATTTATAAGTGATTAAATGGTCCATGGTAAGTGTGAAAGCCCTATGTCAGATTTTGCACTGGGTCACAGGAAATACGATTTACACCCATGTCTCCACTCAAAAAGAAAAACAGTTTAGTTAAGTTGACTAGACGTAAGTAAAGCAAAATCCATAGCAATCATATCTACTATGATAGGTTTGCCATTCTGCCCCTTTTTATAAAATCAGGCTATAACCACCCCGAATGTAGACCTGTGCATAATAGTAAGTCTTAATTATAGCTCCCACCTTTGAGTAGTCTGGCTCAGAAGCATATGGATCGTTGACTAACCAGCAGGAAATGAACTGGTAACTTCCATACTCCTATTTCTTAAAAGGCAGTCAACTCTATAAAGCAGATTTGAGACGTTAGGTCAAGAATACTGCCAAAAGATATGTTGAAGGTTGACTGAATGTATTATTTTTGTGGAGTTAGCAGTTAAAAAGGATCTATGGCATTTTTAAAAGATTTTCGCTTTCATTGTCCAGGTCTAGTTGCCAGTCCACTGGTTCATGAACTTTTTTAGTACCCCCATTCCCCAGCTGTTGGTGCTGTCAGTTTCAGCACCTGACATAGTGTGAGTGCGTAAGCTGTCAAATGGGTGGTCAATAGGGAGAGAGCTCAGGTCCATGTCCTGTTGAGAATGGAGCAGTGGTGACCGTCCCCTTTGATGAAACAACGTGCATAGACTGACAAGATGGTGGTCACCACTGCTAAGTTCTCAAGGCAGGTTTCTGAGCACTCTTCCCATTGAAAATTGAGCGGTAGGGACCACACAGTTGCCAGTCTATGAGTTTATTAGCTTAAAGGGTGCCAACAAACAACAGCTTGAATATCTATGGAATGGTGGGACCTACAAAAAAACACCACAAAGTAGTGAAGCAACGGAAAGACCTGGGTGATAACAAGTTTTTATTAAACAAATGTCACAACTTACAAGTGCTCTTTAAAGGGGTTGCCATGGATTAGGAATAAGCATCTGCCTTTTTATTACAAATTGACTCTACTTATTCTTATCTATTGTCTTGCCTGTTATTACAACTCTTTTTCGTTCACGTGAGGCTATGAACAAAAAGGGTGCTATTTTGGTCAAAAGGCAAAACTTTTTCCAATCCATTTAGGCAAACAGTTATATTCCATGGACAGATGAAAAAAAAATCAATAATTTGTTAAATTTGAAATGCATTGAAGCAATTTTAATGATATAATATAAAGCAGTAATGTTTTCTGTTCTATTTGTGTCTTTTTTTCTGATCTATTACTATAAGCACCTGGTGTGCCTAAAAGATTGAAAGGCAATAGAATGTGTTTTTATCATGAGATATGGGACATAATATTTTCATTGCTTCATGAGAACGATATTGAGAGTTGAATGTGTATTTATTTTATTATTCTTTCTTTTTGTATACAAAACCAATTGTGTGGAAGACAGATTATAGCTCAGACAGAAAGGGAATATGTGTGGCTATGATAATCTTTTTACTGTACAAAACATCTAATCATACTGAAACAGAAACTTCTTGTAAAATGTTATGTATAAATGTATTGAGAGTCCTTCAGGTTATGGTGGAACTATGAAATAATCCGAAAAGCAAAAAAATGGATAAAAGTTAATTACATATATAAAATCTGTGGGTCAGGAACCTACAAACAAGTAGCTTAGAATATAATGAGTGGAGAGATGGCTAAATTACATTTATATTTGCTGGCAATTTAGACATTTATGCTAAATGTCAGGTGTGCAGAATTTCTATCCATAAAATGGGTCTTGTCAGTGGAAATATATATTTAGCAATTGGAATATTCCACAATGCAAATTGCATTAAATGTGCTGTCAGTATTGGAGCGATTAAAGCTATTTTTTAGCATTATATGATTTTGCTGCTTTTAACAATTTGCAAATCTGCCTAAATTGTTTTTCATAACTGTCTTAAAACGTTGTCTATGTAGTAATTTCTCAGGTTGTGGATGTCTTAATCTATTTGGTATCCATAATGGGGATAATCTAAAGTCACGCTTTTAGAAAGCCCAGATGAAAATTAACAGCAAAAATGGGTATTTAAAGTAACCAGAACTTTTACAATTTGTAGCAGAACTAGAATAGTTCTAGAGATTTACAAAACAGACAAAAAATATCTTCATTTTTCTAAGGGTATGTTCACACAGCTTATTTCAAGGTGTATTTCAGGGCATAATTGCGCTGAGCAGCGCATTCTTCTAAACACACGGCGTTTTGCGGCGCGCACAGGTACGCACCGCAAGGTGCCGTGTGAACATCCCCTAATACTCTCTATCGTTTTGAGTAAGAAGTTATGATCAAAGGAAATCCAGGTGATCAGATCACATAAGAAATACATAGTATATTCAAATTGGATGAGGCTATGTTCACACGGCTTATTGTGGTGCGTATAGCACGCGTCGTAATACGCCAGGTGATTTGGAACCACGTGCTGATCAGCACGTAATTCCAAAGCACGGGGAGGAGAAGGTGGCCAGGTGGACCTTAAGAACAATGTTCAAAGTTGGAGGTGTGTTTTATGATGACAACTATTGTCTCACTCTGATTTGACCTCTACAGAGTGGGGGCATTGTTAACCCACAAATCTCACTCCAAAGCTTAAAGTCTGAAACTGAACCAGTGTTCAATGGATGTTGTTGATTGCAACAAGGTCATAAACATCCCCAGTGATAATGTTACTATTCATTTTTTTTTTTTACTATACTAGTTTGCAGTGCCAAATTTACTTCCATTAAGCTGCATAGTTATTAAATGTTACTTCATGTACTTCCCAAAGTGAGCATTACTGTTCTCTAAGGAGTGCTCGAATGATCCAGAGGGGAAGTAGCAAACTTGAATAAAAAATATGGCTGTGGAAATATCAAGAAAGAAGATAAGAAATGAAAATTTTGAAACACCGTTTGCACATGTTTCATCTGTTGTGTGAGAGTCAAAAGGGTTGTCCAACATTTTTTGCTCATTTTATTTTGGCAAGTGTTTATTAAAATGAATGTAATAATAATTATTTACAATTATACATCCTTTGCCTTCTTCTTAATAATGATTACACAAGACGTGATGATGTTCCATTTTGGTTTTCCTTTTCTGCTCAGTTAAGAGAGGAGGGGAGCGGCTCCTGTTCTGTTAGAGAAGGTGATTGGGTGGCTCCTGCTTTGTTAGAGGAAGGGAGTGAGCAGTTCCTGCTCTGTTGGGGGAGGTGTGTGGGCGACTTCCTCCTGAGTAGCATGCAGGTCTATTAGCTAATAGGTGTGAAGCCTGTGCATCTACTACTTTAGAAGGAACACATTGTACCTCCTGAATGGAACATCACATTGTACATATCAATACTGTACATAGTAGTGTGATATAATGGTAGTGGAGAGCAATGTGCAGCTCTCGTGTGGATGTGCCAGCCTCCTGAACAGTAATTCAGCTCAATAGCTACTGGGAGGTAGACACATCTTCTACTGAAGAAGTTTCCAATCCACTAAAAGGTAAAGGAGGCATAATTTTCAATAACAATAATAATATAATAATTGTAAAAACACATATCAAAATTTAATTAAAATGATATATACATTTTTTTTTATGAATTGGACAATTCCTTTAAAGTATGGGTTTCTAAGTATTTGTTATTTCACAAAGTAGGCCAAAAAAGTTTGAGAACCTCTGATCTAAATAAATCTATTCACTACATCTTAGGACTCCAATAACACCACTGTGAACTGGGCAAAGTCTCTAAATTCTAATATAGTATACTGCAGAAATATTTTTTCTACAAATAGTCACCTTCATTATATGTAATTGATAGGTTCATATCAAGTAATGTTTTTGCTGTACTTAAAATGTTCTAGTTATAAATAGACACATAAGGAAGGAGTACATTATCTAGCAGCTGACGACATTTCCTATTCACCCAAAGTATAATAGAAGACTAGCGCTAATGAGCAGCAGTGTGCAATAAGTGCGGGACAAAGCTCCAAACCTTTTCTATAGAACATTTACATTTATATATCATATATATATATACTTTACACCATTACTTATGTCATATTTCCACTGACTAAACCCATGTGTGTGATGCTCTTATTATAATGATATTGTATTTTGCATGGGACAGTGAGATATATTGATTGTTTGTTAAGCACAAAAAATAAACATTGTTTTGCAAATATTTTATGTGTTTCTTTGATTATAAAAAACAGAGTGTACAGCACATGATAAAGGTAATCTTCTAGTTAGACCATGAAAATAGCAATGCACAGATACATGATGTATCGCAAATTCTGTGCAAGGTTCCAAACAGGCTTGGTGGGCCTGAAGAATAGCAGGTCTGGAGTGCATGTACAGTAGCTGTAGAATTGGTGGACCCCAAGAATCAACTCTACTGGTGGAACTCAAGAGTCAACTCCACTGTTGGAGTTAGAATACAAATAATAATGTGTAATGTGGTCCAGTCTGATGATGTCCTTTCCATCTTGGCCACCAATCAGAATACATCAACACAAGCATAATATGCATGTATTATCTAATCTTAAGTATGATCCTTAGATTGTGTGGGACAATACATATACATTGACAAACAAAAGGGTAACATTGTTTTGAACTTGTGATTTTAAGGCTCTATATCTCACCATCCACTATAACTTTCAACATGAGATTACCATCATTTTATAGACAATCATCATGGCTATCTCATACATAAATTTAACTTGTAACTATTTAGCATATACTTAGTTATGCATATTCTTGTCATGTAACTGCATTGTTACTGTTTTGCTCCTAAAAATCTAAATTTAAAATTTTAACATTATGGTAGTATTTTTAAAATACACCATTGGATTTTAACACTGCCTGAATCCTGCTGGACATGCTCTCGCTCATTTTCAAACATTTGTCGACCGAAATCTGATCTCAAGTCTCTTGTACACGTTCTCAATGTTGGTGCATACTAGTCAACTCACTTGGGTACGAATAAAGCTTTTTCTTCAACTCTACCAACAAGTGTTCAATTGGGTTGAGGTCTGGGGACTGTGGGGGCCAATCCAGCAACCCTACTTCATTTCCAATTAACCATTTCTTCGTCAATCTCGACGTATAGTATGTTTCAGGTCGTTGTCGTGCTGGAACACTATGTCGTCCTTTTCATACCCATAATATTTGAATGTACGAAGTAACTTATCTTGTAGGGTACTCACATGTAGCTCGGCACTGAGATCAACATCCATCCTGGTCAAGTATCCAACGTCTTTGGCTGTAAAACAACCTCATATCATCAGGCTTCCTCCACTGAACTTGGCTATTCCTTCAATTTCTCGATCCATTAGCCCACCTTTTCCTTGATTCTTCCAGACCCATTTTCACCCATCAGAGCCCAGTCTATTGACTTTTGTCTCATAGCTCCAAATCACCTGTTTCCATTTTTCTACTGCCCACTTTTCGTACGCTTATGCAAACCCAAACTGACGCTTCTTATGACGATATTTAAATTGAGCTTCTTCATCTTTTTTCACACCACTCCAGACTTGTGTAATATGCGTCACATGGTGCTTGCATGGATTTCTATGATCTTATTATTAAAAAGCATATGAGCACCTCCACTGCCATGTTTATAGCTCCAGAACTAATAGACCTTGTAAGCCAACTTGTTGACTCCAATATTTTCCCTGGACGTCCACCTCTAGGCTTTTAAATGGATTTGCGGACTTCATTTTGTATTCTTCCACCTGTTATGGTGTTCACATGATGCAGTTTGGCCCAGATAGCGTTTTCATGGCCAAAAGACCGCAATTAATAAGATGGATGATGCTGTTTCTCTTTTCTTGGGAAATCTTCTTCATGGCTGATCCTCGATTCAAAACAAGTGACCTTTCACTTGGGAAAAAACCTATTAACACACTGGGCTATAAGGGAAAGTGAGAACAGGTTGTAATTTGTAGCATACAAGAAGAAAGATTGTCCCACCACCAGGAGCAAAACAGTAGCAATGAAGTTACATGAAAAAATCTGCAAGGCTGGTTAAACTTGTGCAGTGGGAGACTCCCAGGTCGCTACTCCTGACAGGACCTGCTTGCAGTGGCACCCGGGGTGAAGCATGGTACAAAATCGACAGGCAGGTGCATAGTCAGGGACAGGCAGAAAGGTCAGGGCAGGTGGCAAGCAACAGGTCAGGAAAAACAGGCAGGAGGTTGTTTTGCCAAGTTTTATCAATATAGGTTCTAGGTACAGCTTTAACTTCTTAACGATCGTGCACTGTCTTTTGACGGTGGCCGGTGCGGGTCGTTCGTCTGCAGCGACGTCTTTTGGCGTCGCTGCAGACATCGGAGTTTGCGGCGCCCGGCGCCGCAGCTGCCTGTGGATCAGGGCTGCACTACACAGCCCTGATCCCAGCGCATGTCCTGCGAGCAAACGGAGTGCGGAGGAAACCTCTGCAACCCGGTGCATTAACCCTTTGATTGCGGCGGTGCATTACCGCAGCGCAATCAAAGGATTCCTGTGCTCTGTCGGGTGATCGGAACGCCCGGTGACCCAACAGAGCCCGGGGACTGGCTGCACAGTAAGCCCTGGGGACGTAGAGTGGCCCCAGAGCTGTCTGTACATGAAGCCAGTGACCCGGACACACTGTGCTGTCCAGATCACTGCCTGTGTCAAAGTGACACAGATTAGAATATTAAATATATGAATGTGCTAATACATTACTAAGTGTAAAAAAATAAAAAAAATAAAAAATGTAAAACAGTTCTCCCTCATGGGAGTAAAAAAAAAGTAAAAAAAAAAAAACCCAGAAAAAGTGTAAAAAAATAATAAAAAAAATAAATAATAAAATAAAAATAAATATGTAATAAAAAATAATTGTGCATAAACCGTAATACCCCTAATAACCTGTAGAATTAATCGAACAAGTCATTAAGTGTGAAATGTGAATGGTGTCAAACATTTTTAAAAAAAAAAATACTGCAATTTATGTGAACTATTCCCACATAAAGTACAACTTATCCCGAATAAAATGAAGCAACGAGGCCTCATACAACTACATCATTGAAAAAATAAAAAAGTTACAACTGTTGAAACGCGAGGAAGCAAAAACTAAAAAAATGTTCTGGTCATTAACTACTTTTCAGGCGTTCTGCTTAAGGGGTTGAAGAAGGCCAGTCAGTCAGGTTACAATGCAATTTTATTTAACATAGGAATCAATCAATTATGATAAACTGGTTACAGAAAATAGTGTGACAATGGGTACAGTTTTGCTAAATATGTATTTACAAAGGTTAAAGGGGTTGTATCATTTCATTAAATGGTCTTCAGAATAAGGGGACAGTGAGTACAAGCAACTTTGCAATCGGATGTCATTAGCAAAGCTGTCTTGTTATCACAGGATCCCTTATCTTCTGTTTCTGTTTACACTGATCTCCAGTCCTGGTCAGATCGCTCCTCCTTGCATTTCACTAGCTGAGAGCTCATTTACATTCTGTTCAGCCCCTGGTCGGCTGTATTCACAGAGAGCTTGCATTCCTGCCTCTCACTCAAAGTAAGGGAGCGGCACATTTTCACTCTGCACAGCCAGAAGAAACAGAATAACACTGCAGGGCTTCTATAATCAGAAAACAACACAATTGTGTGACTGTGCCTAAACATAGAAGGAGCATTAGGGCTGAGAACATTTCACTCTGTACAGCTCTGGAGGAGTTTATAGAAGACTGGATTCATTTGTAACATGAATGCAAGCCTGTGGTATGTAAACAGCTCTTAAATACTCTGCATAGGGAGAGACACAGTGACATGTGGAGGGGGGGGGGCAGAACACACGGAGCTAGCATGAACAGTGAAGGGGGGATGATGTCATCCATTCGGTTAAGAAACACCCAGATGGGAGGGGAAGAAACGCCCCTGAATTTATGTAACTGAGAGGCTGTGAGAGCGATACATCCCCTTTAAATACAAACAAACTTCACCTCGGAGCTTATAACATCACCTGTTTTTATAACATCAGCCATGAGAAGCTTAATTGCGAGAACAGGGAACTCCAGGAGGGACTTTCACTTCAACACCAGCGCAAGCGTACTTAACGCTGGGTACCAGCATCGGAAATCACCAAAGCCTCTCTCATTTTTATATGTCTTAAATAGTGATGAGCGATTATGTCATCGGGTCGATAGTCGATATCGGCAATTATCAAGACGATTTCCGATAGTCGATAATAGAGTAGCGCCTGAGGACCTTTAAAAGTCCTATGGGAAGCATAAACACCTTCATTCTTAGCACCCAAAACAGGGCTGGAGAATCAGGTGAATTAACTCCACAACATCAAATGGATATGTGCTACATCTAAGGCCCACACACTTAGGTATAAAACCCACAGAAAAAAACTCACCGACAACCATTCACTATCCCTGTCTTGTACCACAGCATGAACCCTTAAACCTGAATACCCACAAATAAAAAAGAGTGCCAGAATGCAGTATGATTAGTACCATCATTTTTACCTTGTACCGGATAATATCCCTGTCCTGGAACGCAGCTATGAGCCCCATACTGCTGACCCCAATTTAAAAAGTGCCAGAAAAAAGGATAACTTTTCAACAACCATTTTAGTTGAACTAGACATTGACTTTACTGTCCTGTACCGCAGAATGACCATTAAACCTGTCTGACCCATATGAAAAAGTGCTGAAAAAGGAGTTCTTTGAACCCACCATTTATTTCACTGGACCTAGACAATCCCTGTCCTGTGCCACAGCATGACCCCAAAGCCTGCATGACCCCAGATTTACAAAGTGCCAGCAAAAAGAGTCTTCAACCACCAATTTTATTTGAAAGCGGACATTGACTTCTACCTGTCCTGGTCCACAGCAGAGCCCAAACCTGCATGACCCCAATTTAAAAAAGTGCCCGTAAAAAGAGTCTTTCAACCACCAATTTTAGTTTCACTGCCATTGACTAAATCTGTCCTGTACCGCAGAATGACCCCAAACCTGTTTGATCCACAGTCACAAAGAGGCACTTTGCATTTTGTACTTGACTGTCATTTAATATATTTTTGTAACTTACATTTGTTTACAGAATTTTATTTAGGGAAGTTTATTTATATTTTTACATTTATATCATTTTGCTTTTTTCAAGTGTGATAACAACAACATACACCCCTCCTGCAGTTTTAAAGGTATTTTTTACACTGTATAGCTGTGGTTTTAATTCATCCACGACACCCCAAAAGAATAAAAATGTCCTAAATCATCCCAAAACACATCTAGTTGAGAAGACAATTGCCCTCCTGGCTTCTGAAGTGATTCAGCCAATCAATTCAATGGTTTAAATTTTTCCTCCAAATCCTTCTTTCAGTGATTAGGAACAGACACCCCTGGAGATCAAATGATGCACCCCATATGACCCAGCCCAAGAAAATTGTTAAGAAGCCTCAAATTGGTGCAATTTTTGTGTCAGCCCGGAGAGCCCTTTTTTGACACTACTTAACCTCACAGAAATCACTTTTCAAAATCAGATTTTTAGAGAAATTTGAAGCTCCCTCCTGATTGCCCCTAACAGTGAGAGCATGCTGCCGTCGCCAAACTATTAACACGATTCCAGCTGCCAGGGCCAGACTTACAAGTGGGTTCGTGAGAGCCCAGTCTGGCTACCGTCATCTAGTAACAACGGAAAAAAAAATGCCTCTTATGACGCAGCAAAGAAAACCAGTCGTCTGAAGCAGAGTGCTTAGCGAAAAGTGTGAGGTAAGACCTCCAGCATTCCTCAGTACAACAGTCAATTGACCTGAGTAGCGCTTGCCCCTCCGTATAGTGCGGACCAATTGAGCTTCCACTTGAAATACTTGTGTTAACTCTCCTGTTCCACCCAGGTGCCCCTTTTTCTTGCATTCGTTTCCCCCATTTTACTCAACATGCTGGAGGAAATTCTCTGTTCTTTGTTCTCTTTCCGTCGCTCCTATACTCCATGTCCTCTGAATAACCTACATCTGGTCCAAGTCTTCCTGTACCTCCCTTGTACAAATCAGAGGAATTTTTATACCAGCATTTTGTACTGCAAGTTTTTTATATTTTAATTCTAGAAAACACATTTTTTTTAAAATAGGAATGGAATCTCACCATGTCTTGTTTTTTTTTTTCAATTGTATAAATGGGTTTGGTCTCAAAATACAGGGATTGCTAGCTATGTTAAAGATCTTGCAAAACAAGTAATTTTGATATATGTTCCATTAACAGTGTCCTAAGCCTATTCCTGTTTCTGACATCACCATCCCCTTGAGCCACTCTTGACAATTGTGAAGAACTAATGTCTGTTAGAAACCAAAATTTTTTACAATAGGACCTGTATTCCAGCTCAATTTCACAGCAAAATGCCCCCAAAAATTCAAACATGAACCCATGTGAGCCACTTTTGACAATCTGTGAAGAACAAATGTTCTGTTAGGAAACAACTTATTTTTATAAATAGGACCTGTAGTATAGCTGCAATGTCACAGCAAAAAATGGCCCCCACAAATTCAAAACATACCCTTGAGTCACCCACTTTTGACAATTGTGAAGAACAAATGTCTGTTAGATAACAAAAAAAAATTATAATAGGACCTGTAGTATTCTGCATTTTCAAACAGTCATGACACAAAAAATTATAAAAATGACTTCTGCAGCCACTGTTAAAAATTGTGAGGGAGAAATGCCCACTTATATGCCACTTTCTATTCCAAAAGGACCATAATTTATAGCTGTAATCTTCACAGCAACCTGACCCCAAAAAAATTAATAAATAGACTTCTCAGGCCACTATTAAAAATTGTGATGGAGAATGCCACTTAGAAGTCACATTTCTGTTCCAAATGACCATGAATTATTGCTGTACCTCACAGCAAACAATGACCTCAAACCATTGACAATGCGAAAACTTCTTAATAAAGTGAGTAATGGAATAAACGGTGTTGTCATGAAACCTTGCTGCTCTTTTACAGTCTCCTCACAGCAAACATCAAAATGACTGTTGGGATAAAGAGAATACAATTGCAGTAAGAATGATCATTTAAAAAAAAAGTTTTCAAGAGGAACATTTCTGTTTGAAAAGGAATGTGGAAGTAGACCGCAACTAATCGTGACCTCGCAATTGGGGCCCAACAACATCATCAGAGATCCATGCCTGATTCATCTTGAGGAAAAGTCAAACGATCCACATTATCTGTGGAAAGCGGGCGTTTGTCTGTATTGACTCCCCAGCTGTGCTGAGGTCCGCTCAGATAAGACGCTGGCTGCTGGGCATGACAACACCTCTATGGGCGTGACGAGCCAGCTCGGGCCATTCGTCCAATTGGGATACCCAGAAGTCTATTTGGGTCCAGAACCACATGCAAAAACATCCGGTGATGAGACCCAATAGTCGAGCACCATCAACTTAAGCTGATCTCTGTGTGTTGGATGTGTGCCCTGCATGCATGCGTCGGTGAGGTGGTAAACAAGATTGCCAGAGGTCACCCTTTAGGCTTCTGCAACCTTGCCTGCCTGCTGCTGCCCCGCTACGCTACTTGGCACTCTACTGCTGTTCCACGTCGCTGATGTTGTTATCCACCGAGCATTTGGGGAACGTGAAGCATACCAACAGATGTCTCCATTTGGATCATCACAAGTTCTCCATTTCCTGCATTTAATCTCTATTTGGGTGGTGGGAAGAAAGTGCTGATTTTTTGTTTTGTACCGGGTTCCAGGCGGGTGGCCACCCATTAACTGTGTTCATTTTGATGGCCTTTATTTGCGAGGACAATGTTGGAGGAAATGGAGATCCAAGCACTCATCGTGAGAGATGGAGCCATTTGATTTCCCAAGCCTCTGGGTCGAGGGCAACTAGCAAACTGGATCTCCTCATCTCCTCCTCCGCCACAAGTCACCGCCAACCTCTTTTTCCAAGGCAGGGACGTCGTAACATCGTGTCTAGGAATACTCCCCTCCTGACCTCCTCCGCTGCCGTTCCGCACAGCTTCAACACAGGCCCTGATTGCCTGAGATGATCACCCTGAGAGCTGATGCTCCACTTGCACTAGCTTGGACCCCGAACGCACTGCCTAATGAAGACCAGATGAAATTGTGAAACTGTCGGGCCTTTAATTTATTTGGTGCGATTTGACGGATAGAAATGCTTCCGTGTCCGCATCTGTGTCCGTCTCCTCCTCGTCGCTGGCGACCTGTTTGTTTCCAGAGTGTCCATCATCGACCAGAACTAAGAATCACCACAAATGCCTCATGCTACAGGGCATTGTCCGCACTGACCATTTTGGTGGCTTCTTTCAAACTGACTGGCAAGGATGAGTCAGAGCTCTTCCCCTGCCTCCACTCTCGGTGGTTCAACACCCCGAGGTCTCTACCGCTTCTTTTCAGGCCATGTGTCACTACTTCGTACTGCGAAATGGGCATTGCGCATGCTGCCAACAATACGCTGGAGCATGTGGAGTGGAATTCCAGCGTGTTGCCCACGTCAAACAATGAGAAACGGTATACGGGGAGGCCGATCTGAACGCTGCCAAACGCAGCAGGCGGGATGTAAGCATTGTGCGACGGGCGGAAGTGCGAACTCAAGAACCTCGAGCCTTCTTCAGCAGGCAGTCCATACCAGGGTAGCTCTTTAGAATTCTGAACGACAAGGTTCATGACATGTCCAGGCAAGGGATGTGCTCCAGCCTACCGATCTTAAGGCGGCCAGCAGATTTCACGCCTTATCGCACACCACCTTGCCTGCACAAGGTTTCTTGTCATCCCACCAGCGCTCGTTTCTCTTCTTATAGCCGTCCACAGCTCCTGACCTGTGGTGTGGACGGTCTCCAAGCAATTAATTTTCAACACGGCCTGGTGTCTCCGGGCTACGTGATATGCCACCATAGACCTTGGGGTAAAGAGCCCTGCACCATCCCTGCATTTGGAAGACGAGCCGCCGGAGCCTGAGACCCACCGTCACCCCCAGAGACATCAACCCAGCTCACCCAGTGAGCTGTCACTGCGATAAGCGGCCTTGCCGAGCTTACTCTAGTCCATGTGTCGGTGCAGATGGACTTTTTCCCGGTCACAGATGCAGACAACGCGCTTGAAATTTTTAGATGACAACGTGGATGCCAAGGAGGGACGTCTTTTCTGGCTAAAGAAATGCCTGCTCGGCATCTGTAATGGGGGCAGGCGAGGTCCATGACGTGGCGGAACCATCTGTGTCCACCAACGGGAAAAAAAAAAAAAAAAAAAGGCAACAGTTTCCAATGCCAAAAGCCTCAATGCCGACTATTCAGCTTTTGGCTTTGGGAATTGGTTTGGGTAAAAGTGTTTCTTCTGTCCTACAAACAGGGAAGACGAAGGCTGGCTGCTATACTGGCCGCTGTACGGCGTGCAGTCGTCAAACTGGCGGAAGGAGAAGGGTAGGATGGGTCTCTGGAGGGTGCGGTGGTACTCGGGCGAAACCCGGTGTGGGGGAGGCTTAAGCGGAGGCTTATCCCCTGTTCATGTCTCTGAGATACATGGGCAGCGGAGGAAACGCTGTTGGTGGCGGAGGAGGAGGAGGCGGAGACAGAGGGTGAGACTGTGGTTGGAGCCCGGCGCGGTCTGTGTGGCCTTTTTTTTGTCCAAAGTGTTCCCTCCATTTTCACTCATGTCATTCTTTCGCAGCGATGTGACTAGACATGTTGGTGGTGGTTAACCACTTCAGGTTTCTGCCTCTACTAAAGCGTTTACTGCAAAGGCGGGCATATACATCGCTGGTGAATCCAGAGCTTGCTCAAAGAAGGGCCCAGGCTTGAGAGGTCCTGGAACCTTTTGACCGCCGATAAGCGAGGAGCGGGGTTTGCTCTGACCTCGGCTGGGCGTAATCATAACAGCGTACTTCTCGCCCGCCTCCGTCCATTTTGTGGCGGGACCTGTATTTACACTACCCCCAATCGTCTCCTACTCGTCCACGATGAAGCGCTCGCATGCATGATTCTGCGGAAAAGACCAGATGGATCCCGCAATGGCGTCATCATCATCATCATCAACACAGGTGACTTGGTTTCCTGACTTTCTGCATCCAGAAGCTGCGTGCTACTAGGCAAGGGGCAAGCACAGGCGTTTGCCCGACCTGCCCGGATTTTTTGCCGATTGACCGCTTCCTTCACGCTCCTCTGGTGCATCCAGTAACTGGGGGCGTCAGAGCGAACTAAATCATCCTTGATCTTTTAACATGCCTTCTGACCCCCAACCGCTTTTTGTCATCAAGAGTCCTCAACATTGGATTATACCACAGTGGTGGTACACAGTTGACATTTGGGCTGCTCTCATGTTGGACCTCGGATGCTGATGAATGCTGATGACGACATTTGTTGGCCGTGACTTGGGAGACGAGAGGTAAGACTGGCTAGTATTGCAGGTGCATTAACCACTGAAGGACAGTTTGGCGACGATGTTCGTTATCTTAGATTCACAGACCCTGACCCAGCGATGACAGCCTGACGTCCTCGCAACTGACGATCCGCTGGCATGCGTGTTGTCGCCAGCAATGGAAGCGAGCACCTTCTCTCGTAACTCTACATCCAGTGGCTACCTCCCCTCTTGCTTCCGCATTACCACCTGCAATATCGCTCCCGTCGCAAAATATAAAAAATTTTTGATAGGTATGGAATAGTTTTGGAAATCTCTTATTAAAATACGGCAAATCCAGCTAATTCTCAAATCCCGTCTAATCAAAACAAAATAGCTGGATTCAAATTTAACTGCAAGGAGTCCCTAATCAACAAATTCTGACTGGGCAACAAGTGCCAAAAAACACGTACCTGTTATGCTTTTGTATAATAAATGGTAATTTTTGCACCTTTCCCAAAATCACCTGTGGTGAATATAGAATTGCCTGTTTTAAGATTTAACGTAGATGCTCGTCAATGATCAGTACTAGTTGCGCAAAAGTCAAAAACACGTAACTGTTATGTTATGTTATACTAAACTTGTAGTTTTTGCACTGTCAATTCACGCTGTGGTATTATAGAATTGCTCGTTTAAAAGATTTCCGTAGATTCTGCGTCAATGAACAACTGGTCGCAAAAGTCAAAAAACCCCACGTATCTGTTATGTTGTCCGTATAATACACGGTATTTTTGTCACCTTTCATTCACCTGTGGGATATAGTTAATCTGTTTTAAAGATTTACGTAGATGCTGCGTCATTGTCAGTACTGGGTGCGCAAAAGTCCAAAAACACGTACTTATGTTTTGATATAAAATACGTAATTTTTTGCACTTTCAATTCACCTGTGGTGAATATAGAATTCTGTTTTAAGATTTACTAGATGCTGCTCTAATGAACAGTATACTGGGTGCCCACAAAAAAGTCAAAAAACACGTATCTGTTATGTTTCGTATTAATACCACGTAATTTTTTTTGCACCGTACAATTCACCTGTGGTGAATATATAATTGCTGTTTTTTAAGATATACGTAATGCTTGCGTCAATGACATTAAACTGGGTGCGCAAAATCAAAAAACACGTAACTGTTATGTTTTGATATAATAAAACGTATTTTTTGCACCTTTCTATTCACCTGTGGTGAATATAGAATTGCTGTTTAAGATTTACTAGAATTCTCCGCGTCAATGACAGTACTGGGAGCGCTAAAGTCTAAAACACGTACTGTTATGTTTTGATATAATAAACGGTATTTTTTTGCACCTTTCATTACATGTGTTGAATATAGAATGCTGTTTTAAAGATTTACTAGATGCTGCCTCAATGAACCGTACTGGTGCGCAAAAGTCAAAAAAACACGTAACTGTTATGTTTTGATATAATAAACTGTATTTTTTGCACCTTTCAATTCACCCTGTGTTGAATATAGAATTGCTGTTTTAAGATTTACGTAAGTTGCTGCGTCCCAATGAACAGTACGGGTGCGCAAAATCAAAAAACACGTATCTGTTATGTTTCGTAAATACACGGTATTTTTTGCACCTTTCAATTCACCTGATGGTGAAATATTAGAATTGCGTTTTAAGATTACAGTAGATGCTCGCGTCAATGAACAGTAATGGGTGCGCAAAAGTCAAAAAAACACTAACTGTTATGTTTTTTGATATAATAAACTGAATTTTATTTTTTTTTTTTGGCACCTTTCAATTACACCTGTGGTGAAATATAGAATTGCTGTTTAAAGATTTACTATATGAGCGTCAATGAACATTACTGGTTGCGCAAAAGTCAAAAACACGTATCTGTTATGGTTTTCCCGATAATACACGTTTTTTTGCACCTTTTCAATCACCAGGGTGAATATAGAATTGCTGTTTTAAGATTTACGTAGATGCGCTTCAATGAACAGAAGGGTGCGCAAAAGTCAAAAAACACGTGAACTGTTATGTTTTGATAAATAAACGGTATTTTTTTTTTGCACCTTTCAATTCACGCTGTGTGAATATAGAATTGCTGTTTTAAGATTTACGTAATCTGCGTCAATGAACAGTACTCTGGGTCGCTAAATTCAAAAACACTAACTGTTATGTTTTGATATAATAAACTGTATTTTTTGCACCATTTCAATCACTCTGGTGGTAATAGAGAATTGCTGGTTTTAAGATTTACTAGATGCTGCGTCACAGAAACTGTACTGGGTGCGGCAAAGCAAAAAACACTAACTGTTATGTTTTTGATATAAATAAACTGTATTTTTTGCAACCTTTCAATTCACCTTGGGTGATTATAAGAATGCTGTTTCTAAGATTACGTAGATGCTGCGTCAAATGACATTACTGGGTGCGCAAAATCAAAAAACACATAGTAACTGTTATGTTTGATATAATAAACGGTATTTTTGCACCTTTTGTTTTCAATTCACCTGTGGGAATATAAGAATTGCTGTTTTAAAGATTTACGTAGATTCTGCCAATGAACAGTACTGTGTGCGCAAAAGTCAAAAAACACGTAACTTGTGATGTTTTCGTACTATACACGGAATTTTTGGCTAACAACAACCTTGCGATTGCGGACAACAAGATTGCTGGATTGTAATTTAAGAGCAAGTTGAAATATAAACATTCACAGGTGTAAGGTAAAATTGAACACCTATCTGAAATGTATACTGATAATAAAAGTGGAGTTTGGGCAGCTAACAAAGAGACCTGCAGTACTAGAAATGATGTTTATCCAATATAAGTTTCAGACTGCCCAATAACCATGAAATAATCAATAGCAAACTGTAATAAAAATAAATTCCCCACTACAGATATCTAGACTAATCTTGGTGAACTTATCCAATGGTTCTTTATAGATAGAGCTTGTCTGTGTTCGCCCCGCTGGGGCCCCCCCCCCCCCGCGTCCCTCCGCGTGCTGTTACACCGTTAAAGCTGCTTTAAAATTCTCTAGCTAACTACTAAAATCTTCAAATCCTCTAATAATAACTATATTGGAAGGATCACGCTAATAGCAGAGTTTCTCTGTGCAGAATAACCAAATTTCGCTGACTGTGTGGCCACAGGCTAGCGCACTCCTTGTCCCCTATGAGACGCTGAAGACACTAGGCTGAAACAGGAAACCTGTTACTATGTAAAACGAGGTCATGTGAATATATTTCCCACCAATGCAACAACCATAATACAACATCCCATTCCATGAAGTCGCACACACATCTCATCCTGCTCTATTCAATAATCGATTTGCTGGCCCGCCAAATTACAGGAAGCGCGCGAAAAAGGCGCATCTTAAATGATGATGCTCCAGCATTTTAACTTATTATCGCATGATCTTGGAAATTCGATCACCATAAAAACCTGCCCGATTCCAACTTTTTCGATAAAAATCGCTCACACTAAATACAAGGTATGTTTGGCACCTTTCAATTCACCTGAGTGACTTCAAATTGCAGTATTCACATTTAAGTGCAAGGTTCTTCATGAACAAAGCTTTAGTCGCCAAAGTGAAAAAACAAGTAATCTGTAAATGTATCGATAATAAAAGGTATTTTTTGGCACTATCAATTCACCTGTGGTAACCTACACAATTGCTAGGATTCAAATTTTACTGCAAGGTGGCTCTATCCACAAATCTGACTGGCAATAAGTCCAAAAAACACGTACTGTATGTTTTGATATAATATACGGTAATTTTTTGCACCTTTCAATTCACTCTGTGGTGTATAATAAGAATTGCTGTTTTAAGATTTACGTGTATGCTGCGTCAATGAACAGTACGGTGCGCAAAAGTCAAAAAAAACACGTAACTGTTATGTTTTCGATAATACACGTATTTTGCACCTTTCAATTCACCTGTGTTGAATATAGCCATTGCGTTTTAAGATTTACGTAATGCGCTTCCAATGAACAGTACTGGGTGCGCTAAAGTCAAAAAACACGTAACTGTTATGTTTTTGAATATAATAAACGGTATTTTTTGCTCCTTTCAATTCTCCTGTGGTGAATATAGAAATTCTGTTTCAGATTAACGTAGATTCGCGTCGAATGAACATTACTGGGTGCGCAAAAGTCAAAAAACCACGTAACTGTTAATGTTTCTGATAAATAAACGGTATGTTTTTGCACTTTCAATTCACCTTGTGTGAATATAGAATTGCTTTATTAAGATTTACGTAGATGCTGCGTCAATGACCAGTACTGGGTGCGCATAAGTCATAAACACTAACTGTTATGTTTTGATATAATAAACTGTATTTTTTGCACCTTTCAATTCACTCTGTGGTGAATATAGAATTGCTGTTTAAAGATTACGTAGATGCTGCGTCCATGAACAGTACTGGGTGCGCCAAAGTCAAAAAAACACGTATCTGTTTATGTTTCGTATAATACACGAGTATTTTTGCACCTTTCAATTCACCTGTGGTTGAATATAGAAATGCTTGTTTTAAGATTTTCGTAGATGTCTGCGTCAATGAACAGTACTGTGCGCAAAATCAAAACAACGTACTGTTTATTTTTTGATATAAAAAACTGTAATTTTTTGCACCATTCAATTCAACCTGTGGGAATATAAATTGCTGTTTTTAAGATTTACGTATAAGATGCTGCCGTCAATGAACCAGTAATTGGGTGCGCAAAAAGTCAAAAACACTAACTGTTATGTATTGATATAATAAACTGTATTTTTTGCACCTTTCAATTTCACCTGTGTGAATATAGAATTGCTGTTTTAAATTTACCGTAGATCTGCGTCAATGAACTGTACTGGGTGCGCAAAAGTCCCAAAAACACGTCTCGGTTATGTTTTTTCGTATAATACCACTATTTTTTTGCACCTTTCATCACCTGTGGTGAATATAGAATCTGCTGTTTTAAAGATTTACGTAGATGCTGCGTCATTTGAACAGTAATGGGGCGCAAAGTCAAAAAACCAACGTAACTGTTATGTTTTGGATATAATAACAGTATTTTTGCACCTTTTCAATTCACCTGTTGTGAATAAGAATTCTGTTTTAAGATTTACGTTTATGCTGCCGTCAATGAACAGTACTGGGTGCGCAAAAGTCAAAAAACACGTAAACTGTTATGTTATTTGATATAATAAACTGTATATTTATGCAACCTTCAATTCTACCATGTGTGTTAAATAGAATATGCTGTTTTTAAGATTTACGTAGATGCTTAGCCAAGAAACAGTACAGGGTGCGCAAAAGTCAAAAAACCCGTAACTGTGTATTTTTTATATAAATAAACTGTAATTTTTGCACCTTTCCAATTCCTCTGTGGTGAATATAGAATTGCTGTTTTAAAGATTTACGTAGATGCCTGCGTCAAATGAACAGTACTGGGTGCGCAAAAGTCAAAAAACACGTAACTGTTATGTTTTGATATAATAAACGGTCTTTTTTTGCACCTTCAATTCACCTGTTGTGAATAATATAATAGCTGTTTTAAGATTTTACGTAGATGCGGCGTCAATGATCATACTGGTGGCGCAAAAGTCAAAAAACCCGTAACTGTGATGTTTTTTCGAACATACACGTATTTTGCAACAAACCAACCTGTGCTGGTGCTGACTACAAGATTGCTGGATGTGGTAATTTAAGTGCAAGGTGAAATATAACGGAGTCACAGGTGAAATGGGTAAAATTTAAACACCTTATCTGAAATGTATACTGAAAATATAAGGGAGTTTTGCAGCTAACAACAGAGACCGCATTACTAGAAATGATGATTATCCATATAACAGCTTCATCTGCCCAATATCCATGAAATACTCAATAGCAAACTGTTAATAATAAAGATATTCCCCTACAATATTCTACTCTAAGTCTTGGAGAACATTATCCAATGTTCTTTATAGATAGAGCCTATCTGTGTTCGCCCGCGGGGGCCCCCCCCCGCCCGCTCCCTCCCTCCGTGACTTTACACCGGTAGAATGCAGCTCTTAAAAATTCTCTAGCTAACTACATAAAATCTCAATCTCGAATAAACTAAATTGGAAGGATCCACATCTAATAGCCTAGGTTTCCTCTGTGCAGAAATAGACTAATTGTCGCTTGAGCTGTGTGCCACAGCAGAGCGCACGTCCTTTCCCAATGAAAGACGCTGAGAGACACTGAGGCTGAAACAGGAAACGCTGTTCTATTTAAACACGAGGTCATGTGCTTTTTCCAGCCAATCGCAATCCATACACAACCCAGCATGACGTCGCACACACACTCATTCCTCTCTATTCTATAAATCTGATTTGCTGCCCTCCAAAAATTACAGGAAGCGCCGAAAAAGGCGCGATCTTTTTTATAGATAGGCGTCATATTTTAACCTTAATAATCGCAGATAGGAAAATTCGATCACCATAAAAACCCTGCCGATTTCAACTTTTCGATAAAAATCGCTATACACTAATACAAGGTATTTTTTGGCACCTTCAATTCACCTGTGGTGACACAATTTGCAGTATTCACATTAAGTTCAATGTGCTTCAATGAACAAAGCTGTATGCGCCAAAGTGAAAAAAACAAGTTTCCTGTAATGTATTCGGCAATAATAAAAGTATTTTTTTTTTGGCACCTATCATTCCACCTGTGTCAACTACAAACAATTGCTGGATCAATTTAAAACGGCAAGGTGGCTCTAATCAACAAATCTGACTGGCAAAAGTGCAAAAAAAAACACGTATCTGTAATTATTCGGATAATAAAAGGTTATTTTTGGCACCTATCAATTCACCTGTGGTACGACAAAAATTGCAGTATTTCACATTTAACTGCAAGGTGCCTCAATGAACAAAAGCTGTAGGTTCGCCAAATTGTAAAAAACACTATCTGTAATGTATTCCGGATAAGTAAAATTTATATATGGCACCTATCAATTCACACTTTGTTAACACACATTTGCTGGATTCAAATTTAACTGCAAGGTGCTCTATCACAAATCTGACTGGGCAAAAATGCAAAAAACACGTTATTAGTAAATGTAATTCAAAAATTAAAAAGGTATTTTTTGGCACCTATCAATTCACCTTTGTTAACATACACAAATGCTGTATTCAAATTTAACTGCCAGGTGGCTTATCTACAAATCTGACTGGCAAAAAGTGAAAAACACGTACTGTAATGTATTCGTTAGTAAAAAGGTACATTTTTTGGCACCTATCAATTCACCTGTGGTAACTAACACAATTGCTGGATCAATTAACTGCAAGGTGGCTCCTATCAACAAATCTGGACTGGCAAAGTGCAAAAAACACGTATCTGTAATGTATTCGGATAATAAAAGGATTTTTTGGCACCTATCAATTCACCATGGTAACTACAACAATTGCTGGATTCAAATTAAACTGCAAGGTGGCTCTATATCAACAAATCTGGAAAGGGCAAAAGAGCAAAAAACACTTTCTGTAATGTTTGGATAATAAAAGGTATTTTTGGCACCTATCAATTCACTTTGGTAACTACAACACAATGCTGGATTCAAATTTACCTGCAAGTGGCTCTATCGACCAAGAGTCAGGGACGATGCACAAGTGCAAAAAACACGTATCTGTAATGTATTCGGATAATAAAAGGTATTTTTTGGCACCTATCAATCACCTGTGTGACTACTAATTGCAGTTATACACCATATAAGTCAAGGTGCCTCCAATGAACAAAGCGTAGTGCGCCAAAGTGAAAAAACTCGTATCTGAAATTATTCGTATACTCACAAGTATTTTTGGCAACCTTTCAATTCCTTTGGTGACTAACAAAATTGCAGTATTCACATTTAAGTGCAAGTGCCCTCCAATGAACAAAAGCTGTATGCGCCAAAAAGTGAACAAACACGTATCTGAAATGTGTTTCGGATAATAAAAAGTATTTTTTTGGCACCAATCAATTCACCTGTGGTGACTACACAATTGCTGGATTCAAATTAACTGCAATTTGCTCTATCAACAAATCTGGACTGGGCAAAAGTGCAAAAAACACGTATCTGAAAGTTTTCGGATAATAAAAAAGGGGGTAATTTTTTGATTGTTGCACCTATCAATTCAACCTGTGGTGACTTACAAAATTGCAGTATTCACATTTAAGTGCAGAGGTGCCTCAATGAACAAAGCTTCTTGTAGTGCGCCAAAGTGAAAAAACACGTATCTGTAATGTATACGGATAATAAAAGAGTATTTTTGGCACCTACAATTCACCTGTGGAAACTACTAATGCTGGAGTCAAATTTAAGTGCATGGTGGCACTATCACCAAATCTGGACGGGGAAAAAGTGCAAAAAACACATATCTGTAATGTATTCGTATAAAAAAGTATTTTTTTGCACCCCCTATCAACCTTGCTGACTAACAAATTTTGCTGGATTCTAATTTTACTGCAAGGTGGATATGATCAACAAAGTGAATGGGCAAAATTGACAATGAACACCTGTCTGAAAATTAAAATACTGATAATTAAAAGTGAGCTTTGCACCTAACCAAAGAGACCTGCATTACTAGAAAAGATTTGTATCCAATATGATTCAGGCAGCCCAATATCAGAAATATTTCAATAGAAAACTGTTAATAATAAAGCTATTGCAGTGCAATGTCTACACTAAGTCTTGGTGACTTTATCCAGTGTCCTTTATAGAGCTTGTCTGTGTTCGCCCAGGGGGGGCCCCCCCCCCCGCTTCCCCCCCGGGGACTTACAGCGTAGATGCTCCTTTAAAATTCTCAAACCTAACTACATAAAATCTTCCAATCTCTAATCTAACTAAGTTGTAAAGACACAGCTAACAGTAGAGCTTTCTCTGTGAAGAAATAGATTAATTTCGCTGAGCTGTTTGGACACAAGCAGAGCGCTCGTCCTACTGCTCTGATTTTTCCAGCCAATCGCAACCATACACATCCCAGTCATAACGTTGCACACACATCTCACCCTGCTGGCCGCCAAAATGACAAGAAGCGCCGAAAATGGCGCGATCTTAATAGATGATGCACAGATTTTAACCTAAATTATCGCATGATCTAAAAATTTCGATCAACATAAAAACTGTGCCGATTTCAACTTTGTCGATAATAATCGCTCAACACTATTTACAAACACTGCAGCCAATGGGCATGAATTTCGAATTTCGAATATAGAATATAGAATATATCTTCCTCTGTTTTTATGTGGTTTTATTTTTCTTTTATCAACATCTTTGTGTATTCTCTTTATTTTATTTTATCTTTTGCTTATTTTTTACGAACGGTATGATAATAAAATATATATTTTTTTCCAATTGAGATGATTTGTCTCTGCAGTGTAAGGTGTCTGATATTGGTTGGTTGGATAAAGTAATTAGTTTGAGTTGGGAACTTTGAAGAAAAAAGATAAAACAATTGTTTACCCCATTATTATGTACATGTAAATGCCACATGTATATGCCACAATGATTAAATAATGTTGCTGGAGAGTGATGTCTATGGATTATGAGTCCATTCATTGGATCACCATGCAAGTTATTTGTTCATATATGTAAATGTGGTTATATAATTAAGCCCTCTTATAGTAGTGCTTGGGGTATTGGTTTGGAGTAGTGGTTAAGTCTCTTGGATGATATATACTTACTTGATAGGATTATAGGGTCAGATAACTATGCAGCAACTACATCGCTTAACATGGATAATGTGAACAGATGTAGATCGTAACATTTCAATGGAGTCATGCACCGTACACGTTTTTTTTTTTATCAATAAATTTTTATTAAATTTTCCAACATAAAAACACGAAAGAACAAGCATAAGGTTAAACACCCCACATCAATTTTACAATAAACAGGAACATTATGAGACAGTAGTAAAATATCCTTCAGGCATATTACATCATACGTATGAGAACAGAAGCATTAACATAGATTGCGGAGATAACATGTGTATATACCTTATTAAACAATAGTGGTAGTAGTATTTCATATACTACCTGAGCAAAAAGAAATAGTAACCAGAGTGTGGTAGGAATTCAAACGATGTGTCATATAACTAAAGATATATAGAACATATCAACAATAAACCAGGTTCTGTTGTTTAGGTTGAATCTTGGTGAGATTCATAAATCAATCGTTAACCCTAATCAGACTATGTTTTACTTAAATTGGATGGGGCATTTAAATGAATTAGGAAGTTCAATTGTCGATAAGAAACAAATATGAAGGGGGTGGAGAGGAAGGGTAGGCGTGACGGGGGTGGAGGGTGGTGGGGGGGGGGGGGGAGGAGGGGGGCTGACCACACCAGTATATCCCGAAGTTCGAGATGGTCTTGGAACGATTACGTTTGTAGAAAGTGGTTATCATCCATCCATGGTTGCCAAAGTGAAAAGAATTTAAAAGCCTTGCCCTCTCTAAAAGCCAACATTTTTTCATACATGCAATTTGTAGAGACTATTTCTACGACGTCTAACTCTGAGGGAGGGTTAGAAGATTTCCATTTCCTAATGATAGCCAGCTTAGCCGCATGGAGGATGTGACACACCACTGTCCTATTTAAAGGCGAAATTTTGTGTATATCAATTAGAAACAGGGCAAATTCTGGAGATTCTGGGCATTGTATTTAGGCAAATCTAGAGGACATCGTTAAGATGTCTTTCCAAAATTGGTTCAGTAAGGGACATTTCCAGAAAATGTGTAATAGAGATCCCTGATTACCACATCCTCACCAGCAAAGTGGAGAAACTGCCGGGTAAATGAAGGAGAGACGAAGAGGGGTGTAATACCATCTGGTTAAAAGTTTTTGATATTGTTCTTTAAAGCTAGCTGAAGCTGAAGATTTATGAGCCCAATGAAGTGCTACCGTCAGGGGCGTCGCTAGGCAGATTCATTCGGGGCACAAGCCCCGAATGAATCCGCCTGTGCCCCGAGTCTCGGCGTCTCCAGGCCGCTGCCGTGGGCCTGGAGCGCTCCTGTGTGCGGGCAGCGCCCGCCGATGTCTCTGACTGCGCGGCCGTTTCACAGTCAGAGTCGGGGAGTAGGCAGGACGGATCGTTGCTCACCGAGCGCCGTACATACATCTGAGCGTCACAAGGGGCGTGAGGCGCCGCTTTCATCACCCCCCTGCGACGCTGGGATCCTCTAAGCCGGCAGATATGCCGGCCGAGGAGATCCCGGGCCCCGCGAGACGGCGTAAGCAGCGTGATGACATCACGCTGCTTATACCGCTCTCAAGCTGCAGGACCAGGACGCGCGACGGGCCTCATTAGGTAAGTAGGTTTTTTTATTTTATTTTTATTAGGTAAGGGGGCAAGACACTGGCTACAAGGGGGCAAGACACTGGCTACAAGGGGGCAAGACAAGACACTGGCTACAAGGGGGCAAGACACTGGCTACAAGGGGCAAGACACTGGCTACAAGGAGCAAGACACTGCTACAAGGGGGGCAAGACACTGGCTACAAGGGGGGCAAGACAAGACACTGGCTACAAGGGGGGCAAGACACTGGCTACAAGGGGGGCAAGACACTGGCTACAAGGGGGACAAGACACTGGCTACAAGGGGGCAAGACACTGGCTACAAGGGGGGACAGACAAGACACTGGCTACAAGGGGGCAAGACACTGGCTACAATGGGGGCAGGGCAAGACACTGGCTACAAGGGGGCAAGACAAGACACTGGCTACAAGGGGGCAAGACACTGGCTACAAGGGGGCAAGACACTGGCTACAAGGGGGCAAGACAAGACACTGGCTACAAGGGGGGCAAGACACTGGCTACAAGGGGGCAAGACACTGGCTACAAGGGGGCAAGACACTGGCTACAAGGGGGGCAAGACAAGACACTGGCTACAAGGGGGGCAAGACACTGGCTACAAGGGGGGCAAGACACTGGCTACAAGGGGGCAAGACACTGGCTACAAGGGGGGCAAGACACTGGCTACAAGGGGGGCAAGACACTGGCAACAAGGGGGCAAGACACTGGCTACAATGGGGGCAAGACACTGGCTACAAGGGGGGCAAGACACTGGCTACAAGGGGGCAAGACACTGGCTACAAGGGGGGCAAGACACTGGCTACAAGGGGGCAAGACACTGGCTACAAGGGGGGCAGGGCAAGACACTGGCTACAAGGGGGCAAGACAAGACACTGGCTACAAGGGGGGCAAGACACTGGCTACAAGGGGGCATAATGGCTACAGGGGCAAGACACTGGCTACAAGGGGCATAATGGCTACAGGGACAAGACACTGGCTACAAGGGGCATAATGGCTACAGGACAAGACACTGGCTACAGGGGCATAATGGCTACAGGGGGCAAGACACTGGCTACAGGAGGCAAGACACTGGCTACAGGGGCATATATGGCTAACAGGCATGTCACTGGCTACAGGGGCATATATGGATAAGCGGGCATTTCACTGGCTACAGGGGGCATATCACTGGCTACATGGGGCATGTCAACTGGCTACAGGGGGGCATATAGTGGCTAATGGGGCATATCACTGGCAAAGGGGGTATATTATGTGGCTATGGGGGCAGTAACCTGGGTACAGGGGCTAATAACCTACTACAAGGAGCATGTTACTGGCTACTAGTGGGCATATTACTGCCTAAAGGGGGCAGTAAACCTAGCTACAGAGGGCAGTAACCTGGATAGAGGGGCTAATAACCTGGCTAGAGGGGGCTAAAACCTGGCTACAGTGGTTACTACCAGGCTATAGGGCCAAATATTTACCTACAAGGGGTAATTATTACCATTTGGGGCATATAGATGGGGATTTTGTATAGAGATAGGAAATTGTAGAGAATTGCTGATAAAATGAGGATTCTAAGATGTTTGTTTTGTACATTTTTCAGTGAAGAGTTGTGGACGGTAGAAGTCACCATGGCGTCTGGGACAGATGGAGATGAAGAGAAAGAGAACAACTCTTCAGAGACGTCTCCTGTAAGTCACTAATTGTAACTGCAGTGTAATCGCTTATATTTCTCCTGAGCCTACATACAAAGGTTTTTCTCTGTAAATATACATCCGCAGTTCACGAGACACAAAAAATTCCGTGTGCACCCAGCCCTACTCAGAAAAACTTAAGGGCCCGAGCCCCGGATGTTTTGGGACCCTAGCAATGCCCCTGGCTACCGTCCATTAATGGTCTGAATATGAGCTTCCCAATTCCCTTTCTCATTTAATAATATCATCAGTTTTAACAAAATCAAAATTATTGGTCAATAAATTGTATATCATTATAGAACTCTTTTGGGACTTAGGAAGTTTTTGGTTTAGAAAAGACAGAATTGGATTGAGAATCTTGAAGGTCGAAATAGAATCCTGTGTTTTTAACAAATGGGTGATTTGGTTGTATAGAAGGAAATCTTTATCAGGTAATTTATACTGAGATTGAAGAGAGGAAAAAGAATGTAAGGTATTATCGATGTACAAATCTTGAATATGAGTTATACCTTGTTTTTCCCAGTTAGTAAATGATATATGGGGAAGATTGAAAGATAAAGTTTGGATCGGCACCGGGAGAACTTTGGAAGCGATTGTTGAGAAGGAGTTTGGATGTACTAGTAGCCAATATTTCGTAGAAGTTATGATCGGTAGGGAGTGGGAGGCCTGTAGTAGTTTGGAGGCACATGGATTGAGCAGCCAAGCTTTCAAAGAGGTAGTATTCAAAAGACCGGCTTCCATAGAAGTCCATATTTTATTGTCAGATGGAGACCACAAATGCTGCAGCTGGTCAATAGTAACTGCAATGTGGTAGGCTTTTAGTGACGGGAGTCCCAGACCACCATACCTTTCACACTTATGCATAATAGATGATTTGACGCGGGAACGTTTTAGTTTCCAGATAAATTTATTCATTTGTGATTGGAATAAGGAGAATAGTGAGTTAGAAATAGGTATAGGTAATGTTCGTAAGAAGTAAAGGATTTTGGGAAGTATTATTTTGTAGAGGATAATTCTAGTTCTTTTTGTAAGTCGTTGTATAGGGGGCATGAGATTGGTGTTTGCTAGGTTGGAACATTTTTTGGTAAGTTGAATGCCTAAATAAGGGAGCGACTTAGTTTGCCATTGGAATGGGAAAGAGGTTTTTAATGTTGTAGAATCATGAGGTCTAAGATAAAAATCCAAAATTAAAGATTTAGAGGAGTTTATTTTATAATAAGAGAGCTTACTGAAATTTTCAATAGTTTTCAATTATGGAGGGCAAAGAACGGGGTGGATTAGACATGGACAGAATAACATCATCAGCAAAGAGAGATATGATGTGAGGTTTGCCTGCTATCTGAATACCCGAGATAGATGGGTCCGTGCGAATGGATTCTGCAAGGGGTTCCATCAGAAGGACGAAAAGTAGCAGAGAGAGAGGACATCCTTGGCGGGTTCCGTTTGGGATTTGGAAAGGCTTGGATAGAAGGTTATTAGATAAGACCGGAGCGGACGGGGAGGTATATAAGGATTGTATGGCCTGGAGTATAGGTCCATTAAACCCGAATCTTTCTAGTACTTTGAATGCAAATGTCCAATTAATCCTGTCATAAGCATTCTCTGCATCTAGGGATAGAAGATTTCTCCTTAAGGAGAGCACCGAACGAACGGCTTGTAGAGTTTTTGTTTTGCCTTTCGCCCTCTACTTAGCATCTATGCAAATGCTAAGTAGAGGGCGAAAAGGCAAAACAAAAACTCTACAAGCCGTTCGTTCGGTGCTCTCCTTAAGGAGAGATCTTCCCTTCCTGAGCTACCCGATGCCTCCCACACAGCCAGCCAGTATCTTTTCTACTCTGCACTGAAGAGGGACAAAAATCCCGAAACAGCGTTGTCTGTAGATGAGAGATACTGGCTTGGCTAAAAAAATCCTTTTTGCTTTCTCAAGACTCGGTGGGTCAAAAGCAAATTGAGGATTTGTTACAACCAACAGAGGGCGCTGTGGGCTTCTCAGCCCCTTTCCCATAATGCCTTGTGATATGCAGATGCTAAGTAGAGGGCAAAAAGGCAAAACAAAAACTCTACAAGCCGTTCGTTCGGTGCTCTCCTTAAGGAGAGATCTTCCCTTCCTGAGCTACCCGATGCCTCCCACACAGCCAGCCAGTATCTTCTCTACTCTGCACTGAAGAGGGACAAAAATCCCGAAACAGCGTTGTCTGTAGATGAGAGATACAGGCTTGGCTAAAAAATCCTTTTTGCTTTCTCAAGACTCGGTGGGTCAAAAGCAAATTGAGGATTTGTTACAGCCAACAGAGGGCGCTGTGGGCTTCTCAGCCCCTTTCCCATAATGCCTTGTGATATGCAGATGCTAAGTAGAGGGCGAAAAGGCAAAACAAAAACTCTACAAGCTGTTCGTTTGGTGCTCTCCTTAAGGAGAGATCTTCCCTTCCTGAGCTACCCGATGCCTCCCACACAGCCAGCCAGTATCTTCTCTACTCTGCACTGAGAGGGACAAAAAACCCGAAACAGCGTTGTCTGTAATGAGAGATACTGGCTTGGCTAAACAATCCTTTTTGCTTTCTCAAGACTCGGTGGGTCAAAAGCAAATTGAGGATTTGTTACAACCAACAGAGGGCGCTGTGGGCTTCTCAGCCCCTTTCCCATAATGCCTTGTGATATGCAGATGCTAAGTAAGGGCGAAAAGGCAAAACAAAAACTCTACAAGCCGTTCGTTCGGTGCTCTCCTTAAGGAGAGATCTTCCCTTCCTGACCTACCCGATGCCTCCCACAGCCAGCCAGTATCTTCTCTACTCTGCACTGAAGAGGGACAAAAATCCCGAAACAGCGTTGTCTGTAGATGAGAGATACTGGCTTGGCTAAAAAATCCTTTCTGCTTTCTCAAGACTCGGTGGGTCAAAAGCAAATTTTAGGATTTTGTTACAAACCAAACAGAGGGCGCTGTGGGCTTCTCATCCCCTTTCCCATAATGCCTTGTGATATGCAGATGCTAAGTAGAGGGCGAAAAGGCAAAACAAAAACTCTACAAAGCCGTTCGTTCGGTGCTCTCCTTAAGGAGAGATCTTCCATTCCTGAGCTACCCGATGCCTCCCACACAGCCAGCCAGTATCTTCTCTACTCTGCACTGAAGAGGGACAAAAATCCCGAAACAGCGTTGTCTGTAGATGAGAGATACTGGCTTGGCTAAAAAATCCTTTTTGCTTTCTCAAGACTCGGTGGGTCAAAAGCAAATTGAGGATTTGTTACAACCAACAGAGGGCGCTGTGGGCTTCTCAGCCCCTTTCCCATAATGTCTAGGGATAGAAGCAGAGAAGGCAATCTTTGGTTTTCAATGTGTTGTATAATATTGAGTAGTCTTTGAGTAGCATCCGGGGCCTGACGACCTCTAATAAATCCCACCTGGTCTGCTCTAATCAAGCTAGGTAAGATATCTACCAAACGGTTCGCAATAAGCTTAGCAAACAATTTAGTATCAGAATTTAACAACGAAATGGGTCTGAAGTTAGCTGGAGCATCAGGAGCTTTCCCTGGTTTAGGGATCGTGACTATAGTAGCTTGTAGCATTTCTGGAGGTGTTGTTCCTCTTGACATAGCCGAGTTACAGAGGTCAACCAGGTGTGGATTTAAAATTGAAGAAAAGGCCTGAATGTACTCACTAGAGAATCCGTCAGCACACGGGGCTTTATTTCTAGGAAGGGAATATACTGTACAGGATATTTCTTCTAATGAGAATGGAACATTTATTTTATCCAAGAGATTCGGAGGGAGAGAGGGTAGATGAAGGGAGGATAAGAAGTTTTGGATATCAGACACCAAAGGGGGTGAGATGGAGGGGTCATCTTTTAAATTGTAAAGTTTAGTGTAAAAGTCGCTAAATGCGTCTGCTATGGATTGTGGATGTGTAATTTTATGGGAGCCATCCGATGATGAGAGAAAAGGGATATAAGATTTATGGCGTAGTAGGTCTATTCTATTGGCCATTACTTTAGAAGGTTTATTTAAAGACTTATATTAAGTTACTCGTATATTTTTGGTTTGGTTGTCAAAGTTCTCCAGAAAGTGTTCTCTAAGGGCTTGTCTAGCTTTGTACAGTTCACAGTTGTTGGCCTGGGATTGGTTTCGTTTTTGTTTAGATTCCAGATTAGATAGAGTTTTAACCAGCTCGTCCCATTTTTGAAGTTTTAATTTCTTGGCTTTAGAAGAAATTTGTATTAAAGGGCCTCTAATGTAGGCTTTATGAGCATTCCAGAGGACAAATGGGTCCGAGACCGAAGGCTGATTCAGTGCAAAATATTGAGTAAGATGCTTTAGGATTGTCTTATGATAAGCAGGGTCAGATATAATCCTAACATTATTCTTCCAGGTGAATGGAGCTGGACCACTGTATCCCATTTTTATAGATAAAATGATAGGAGCGTGATCAGACCAAGATATAATACCAATATCGCACTTTGCAATGCTCTGCAGGACCCACTTATCCACCAGAAACATATCAATACGAGAATAAGATTGGTGTCTAGCCGAAAAGTATGTGAAATCCCTCTCTGATGCATGGAGACAGCGCCATACATCATATAAGGAGGACTTCTCTAACCAAGGCTGGAGGCACTTATGAACCTCTAACACAAATATCAGTGGCACACTAAAGACTAAGTTAAACCTCAAGGTATATAGGAATATTGGAAATGCATTACTGCTAAGGAAAATATGAAAAACCTGGGACTCTTAGTTTACAGTATTTGATCAAAGATTGTATTAAGCTCACCTCCCAAAACGTCAAGGGGATCCCTCATTGGCTTGCTGCACTCAGCTGCCTCTTTTAAACCAGTGCAGGATAATCCAATTGCTAGTTCCTACCATTCCCTGAAGTTGCAGTCTGGATTGACGCCTAGTGAGGTAACATGTTTAGTGTAGGGACTCACCTGCTCTGGGATCCCCTTGACGTTTTGGGAGGTGAGCTTAATACAATCTTTGATCAAATACTGTAAACTAAGAGTCCCAGGTTTTTCATATTTTCCATAGCAGTAATGCTTTTACATTATTCCTATATACCTTGATGTTTTTCTTAGTCTTTATTGTGCCACTGATATGTGTGTTAGATGTATACTATTTCATTTTCATTGTGCACCTTTTCTTGCGTTTTTAAGAATATATTTTATATGTGCACAGCCTTATTATGTTTTGTGGCACTTATGAACCACATTCTGTCGTGAGGAGGAGTCCGTGTTGGAGTCTGAGACTAAGTAAAAGTCTCCACAGAGGACGAGGGTTCCTTGAGAAATTGATTGAGCTGTTCGTTGGACTTTTTTTATGAATCTAAGTTGTTTGGAGTTAGGGGCATATAAATTTACTATAGTATATTTTGAATTATTGATTTCACAGACTAATATTATGAACCTACCCTGTGGATTTATTATTTGGTCAATTGATCGAAACGCCAATGTGTCTCTGATTGCTATTGCAACCCCTGCCTTTTTCTTATCCAAACAAGAAAAAACAATTTGAGGGAATTGTCTGTGGCGGAGTCTATGGGTGTCGCATGGAAGCAAGTGTGTCTCTTGGATACACAAGATGTCAGACTGTAATTTGATAGCTTCTTTCCAGACCATGGATCGTTTAAAAGGACTATTTAGTCCTCTAACGTTTAATGAGAGAATATTGAGCGCCATGGGAGAATGAAGAAAAAATTTGGTTTAGAGTAAGAGAAACGTACACTGTTAAGGACATTATGATAGCAAGGGTTGCGATGCAAGGGTACCGGTGTGGCCAGGGGAAAGAGGGGGAGGGAAGAAAAGAGGGTAGCAAACAGAACAATAATAATAACCATAAGCAGGCAGTAAGAAACTGTGCAAACTCCGGGGGCGGAGGATTTGCAAAAGGAATGCAGAAACATCAGAAATGGTCTATCAATGAAAGGGTAACATTATCACCCTTGGTGGATGGGTAAGCAAAATAAGGATTCGGTAGTTCATTTAACTACGGTGGACCACTCCTTAGGTAGTTTGGAGACGGACGGGGCACCAGACATAAAGGCCTCAGCAGTGGGCGCCATGTTCCATTGAAGGAGCAGTTTTTGGCCAGCTTCTGGAGAAACAATGAAGTGGGATCTTCGGTCCTTTCGGATTATGAGTTTCGTCGGAAAACCCCATCGGTAATTTATATTGTTTTGATGGAGCGCTGAGGTGATTGGGGCGAATCGTCTTCTGGCGACCAAGGTGTTGTGTGACAAATCAGCGAAGATTTTCACCGATGAGTACGGGCTCGGAAGTTGGTTGAGTTGTTTTGTAGCTTGGAGAATGTGGTCTTTGGTATGGTAAAAATGGATCCTGGCCAGAACATCACTAGGAACAGTGTCGGGAAGAGATGGAGGCCTGGATGAGCTCTATCTATAATCAGGTCATGCTTGGAACAATTTGGAAGCAGGGCTTTGATAAGGTTTTGTAGATAGGGCTGAAGTTCTGAATTGGAAATTGTAATTGGAATGCCTCTAAATTTGAGGTTGTTTCCCCTGCTTCTGCCCTTTAGGTCCGCCATTTTTAATTTTTTTTTGTCCTTTTCATCCCCCAACGTTGTTATTGCGCATCGACTATTAAATTTTGGGGTTTTAGAAAAAATTTCCCTCCTTTTTGATTTAATGATGAACCGCTCCCTTTGGCGTCAATGTTGGTGTTCAACGTAGAGATAAACTTGTAAGGAAGGTTTTTAAGGATGTGGAAGGGCTAGCATCAGTCCTTTTAGAAAAGGAGGGGACACATCTTGATTTGTTTTTTGGAACGATCTAAAAATCTGGGGATCTTCTAATTTTTTGGGGCCGAGGAGAATGGGCCAGGCATTGAGTTTGTAATTCGCCCTTTTTTGACGGGACGGTTTTTTAGTGGAATCTAAGGAGGAACGGAAGAAGGTTGTAAAAATTTTCCATATTGAGTTGATATGGTAGATTTAGACCACTTCTCCGGGGGTTCAGGTGGTTTTTTTGGGGGGCACAAGCCCCGGACCAGACTCCCTTCCCCGATCTCGGAATTTTCCGGGTTCCGGTCATTACGGACCTGTAACCCACAAGCAATGCACTGTCTGTGGTCCCCTGCCTCATACAATTCAAGCAGCAGAAATTGTCAGGCAGCGAGGGGGGGCGACTGCTCGGGATGACGGGGACTGAGGAGGGGAGGGGGGCCGCTGCTCACACTGTAAAGGGATTGGAAGCAGCCGCTGTTCACCGTGGGGGGTCTTCCCCCCCCGCTGGCTCCTATTCGGGACCAGCCACAAAATGAGTGGGGGCCCTCATGCCGAACAAAAATTTTTAAAAGTAGTGAAAAGGGGAAAAAAAAAATTTTCATGAATGTGAACGTAGAAGTAGGTAGTAAATGGTATTTATTTTGTATAGATGTCGTGGTATGTATAAATGGTTTCGTGTTGTGAGCCTGTAGTGGTGTATCACTGTATGTGTGTTATGTATGCCCCGTATGTTATGTTGGGGTGCCTTTTTTGTTGTGTAGTTTAAATTTTTGTTTTAACACAACTATCCACTACACCTCACACATCACAAAAAAATAATCCTGCCTTGTTCCCCCCTTAGCTAGTTCACAAGGTGTATTGTGGTGTACAAAACTGGCCAAAAACGGGGGCTTCAGGAGCTCCGCGATCAGCATGTTTCCGAAACCGGGGAGGGGGTAACAGCCGCCAGCCCCCTAGACAGCATTGACATCACTATCTCCCCCCCGCATACAAAAATCGATTTTACGCAGGGGAGAGGACGTTAATCCATAGTTCCTATGAAGCTATGATTACTGCAATTAAAGCCATGTTAACATACCCTTAACATGTAAACTATGACCTATGATGAAAATATTTAATATATTTTTTTTTTTTACCTGCCCCTTTGTCAGGGGTTCGTATGTTTTAGCTCTGCAGCCAACTAAGGGTCTGTTTCCACACTGCGAAACCGCGGGGGGGGTTTCATGCCGATTTTCGCTTAAAACGCCCGACATGCCCCGCCAAATTTCGTATTCATAGTTTTTCCCAGAGCATAAATTACTTATCTCCCCGTGTTACAATACACACAAATTTCCAACGGGGAGAGTGAAGGGAAGTGAATGGGGCCGCCCCCCCCCTCCCCCCTCCATACCGAAAACACGTTTAACATATTACTTCCAAAACACACGGGGTTACTGCCCTAAAGGCTGTCACACAGCCATGGTGGCACGGACCTTTCCACCGCTATAACCTGCGTGGGAAGTACGGCTCTCCAGCGGGTTTTAAATTTTAGCAGCGCTCCACCCCCTCCCATCCATTTTCACTTTCCCCCCTGAAAGAAGCGGCATCACTTATTTTTTTGGGCGGGTTCTGTTGCAGGGAAAACAGGAATCCTAGCCCTCCGCATGATTTTTTCCCCCATTTGTGGGGCCACTTTAGGGCATTACAGACACTAACCCCCCAAAACCTGTTATGATCACACTGTAATTTTGGTCCACTTTTGGGGGGTAATTGGCTTCAACACCGAAGTACGGGCCGCATTTGGTGATCTAGCTGTCACTGAGAGCAACATTACCTTTTTTTGGGGGAATAAAATTTATGGAGCTTCAGAGGAACGCACCGCCCCAGTTTTTTCTTTTTAAAAAACACTGCCGGCGGTTTTATGGGGCGTAAAAAACACTGTTGAAACCCCCCCTTCGACAAAACACAACACAGGGGGGCCCGGCCCCGGATGTTTTTGGGGCCCTAGCAACGCCCCTGCCTTCCCTTCAGAAGGGAGAAATTTTATTTTAAGTTGTGTTTTGGTCTGAGAGGGGTTTGATGGGAGGACTGGGGGGTGATCAAAAAGATAGAGAATCAGATCCAGGGGGGAAATTTTGTTGAAGATGTCTAGCTCTTTAGTTTCTAAAACCCCTCCGCCCCAAACTTTTTTTTAAGTCTCCGGGGGTAAGAAAATTTATTAAGCTTTGAGAATTTCCTCTCTCCTTTTGTTTCTTTAAGGGGCCCCCTTTTTA
>JAODAL010009571.1:0-109968 GCA_025379985.1 Phyllomedusa bahiana | reverse complement strand
GCTCCTTTTGCCACCAAAAACCCTGTCTACCTGTATGGCCCCCTTTTGGGCTACCTAAAACCCAGGGCCTTTTCTACCTTTTTAGCCCCCTATAGTGCCAAAAAATCTACATGCCCCCTTATAGGGCCCCCTATACCCCTACAAAAAACCCTGCCTCCCTTTTTTGGGGGCCCCTTTTTAAGCCTATTTACCTACCTGCCTACCTATGTGGCCCCCCCCAAAAAGCCTAGCTCCCTTTGGCCCCCCTACATCCCAAATGGGGTCCACCTACTCTTTTACCTACCTCCCAGGGGCCAAAAATTACCTCCCAAACCCTAGTACCCAAATTACCTCCCTTTTAAAGCCCTTCCCAAACCAAAATTGAGACCGGCCTTATACTGCCCCCAATCCCTAGGATTTTCCTACCTGGGGCCTATGTATTATTTTACTAAGTCTACAAACCCCTACCTCCCTAGGGGTTTCCCAAAACCTAATAATGGGGGTCTACCTGCTTATATGTTTCGGTAGGGTTTCGGGCCCATAGTGAAAACACAATTCCGGGGGGTGAATTTTTTGTTCCTCACCCCCTCTGGGAGCTGTGATCTAAGCTAGGGCCCTGTCCCCCAACTCTCCCCCCCGGGGGGTGTTTTACAGATTTTGGGGGGCAGGGAGTGGGGTGCGGGAAAAAGTGAGGATTCAATATATTTATGTCCAAATTGCAGGGATGAGTGGTGGCCGGGAGAAGTCATCAGGGCCCCGGGTGGGGGGAAAGGATGCAGAAACAAAAGGGGGAAAGGGTTCAAGACTCAGTAGAGAAAACCACCTTGAGTCACAAGATGAAAAATTGCAATGTAATCCCCCTTAAAATTTTTTGTTTTGCAAAGTCGGGTGTCCAATTGGGTGTCTAACCACAAATGGGGTTTAAACTGTTGGAGGTTACTTTACCGTTTGTAGGTTACCTGTGTACTCTAGTATATCCATAATTTAGCAGTAATATTATCTTTATTAATTAATAGTATGGGTTTGTATTAGTCATATTTGGGGGTTTAATTTGTGGTCGGGCTCTTGTGGTAAAAACCCTGGCCCATATGTAGTAACGTTATTGGTAAGGGTTAAATTTTGGGGTTTTTAGGGTTTTTTTTTGGGTTTGCAGTATGATGGTGATATCTATGGGGGAGGTTTTTCACCCCTTTGGGATTTTTTAGTAATGCATGATTAAGAGGTTTCGGAAAATTTTTTTTGGGGGGGTTGGGTTCGGGGAAGCGAGGGGGGGCCCCCAGCCAAAAGTTTGTTTTGGAGCCCGGGTTTCCCCCTATTTCCCCCCTGGTTTGGGGAAAATTGAAAGATTGGTATTTTTTTTACACCCTGTGCAACTTCTCCCACAAAAAGCACAAAGGGGCTTTTTATTCCCCTTCCCTACTGAGAATGCTTTTTTGTTCACCCCTTAAGGGCCAAATTTAAGTAAGGTTTGTATTGGGACCCCAAATAAAACGAATGACAGTAGTGTGAAAAATGGGGACTGACTCTCTGTTCTGAACGGATACTTTTAGGACCCATTCCTGAGATCGGTGCGGGTCCCAATGGTGGGACTCACACCTTTCTCACTTTGATGGAAATTACCCTTTTAAAAAAATTAACAACCTCAAAGTTTAAAGAGGGAAGAAACATCCCTTTAATAAATTTTTTTTTTAAATTTTTTTTTAAAAGTTGGTTTCCTAATAAGTTCTTGTACCCTTTCTAAATTTGCTTAGTTTTTCGTTCCCTTGTGGTTTTTAAACTCCAGGTAAAATTTTTTAATGAAAAACTGGGGGGCCCAAAAAAAAAAAATTGGGTTTCCATTTGTTTTTTTGTAAAAAAAAGGGTCTGCTTTATTTTCCAGCCCCGGGAACTGGTTATGCAGTGTTTTTTGGGCTTTGAATTTTGGCCCCCTTTTTGGAAAAGGGGGGTTTTCCATTTAAAGGGGTTTTCCATTTGTATAAATTTTTTTGTCAAGCCAGAAAGGGAAAGGGTTTATCAAAAAAGGACCCACGCTTAAAACCTCCCTTTGTTCCATTTGCCGTAAATTTCCCAGTGCACTACTGTGACATCCCCAAATCAGTGCGAAACAGGGACACTTCGAACTATTACAAGTCTCATCGGTCACATACCATACACCCAGCAAGAGACTGCTGTGGCCTGGGGAATATTTTTTTTGGAAAGGATCAAGTAAAAATAAAAATTTTGCTTGACCAAGCATTTTATAAAAATGGAAACCCCCTTTAAACTTTTTTCTTCTGTTCCTGAACAGCATGTTCGAGATGTTAAAAGGGGTTTGTACACTTTTAAAGGGTCTTCTTTTGGGGTTTATGTGTTTAGCAGGGGATATGGCACCATGGGGGCCTTTTTTGGAGTGTTTCCTTTCTGCTTTCTTATTGAAAAACTCCCCCCATTTCAGAAAAACCGAATAAAGTGATTTAATTAGTGACCACCCACACAGTATTTTATTGGGGGGCTTTCAGGTCTGAAATAGCCCGGGGTTTTTCCCCTCAGCCTTTTTTTTGATTTCCATTTTTTTTGAAGGGGAAAACTTTTTTTCAAGTGAAAAAAAATTTATGAATAAAAATGGGACTGAAGGGGGCGGGGGGGTGGGGGCCAGGAAAATTGTCTCTTTCTTGTGGTAACTAGACTTTCTACATTTCCCCGTACTCCTATGCCACTGCTGCATCTATCTTGCATTTCCTGTGCCCCGCCCACCCCCCCCCCCCCCCCCCCCCCCCCCCCCCCCCCCCCCCCCCCCCCCCCCCCCCCCCCCCCCCCCCCCCCCCCCCCCCCCCCCCCCCCCCCCCCCCCCCCCCCCCCCCCCCCCCCCCCCCCCCCGCCCCCCTTCTTTTTTTTTTTTTTTAACTACCCCAAACTACTAGCTTTCTTAGTGCCCCCACAAACACCGCTCCTTAAAAATTTCTTTAACCAAACTGCTTTTTAATTTTTTTTTTCCCCGCTTCTTTGTGCAGGGGACATCTTCCCCAGCCCACCCTCCCTTTAATTTCTAACCCCCCCTCCACTTCTGTCCCCAACCCGAAACCCTGCCCAATCTGCGTAATATTTGCGGGCGTCTTTTCCTGTCCCATTTTTAAAAGTGCTCTCTGGGGAAAAACCCCCCTCCGTTTCAATAAACTCAATGTGTTTTAAATGGCCTGTTTTTCTCTAAAATCCTCAGGGCTCCCAAACTTCACAGAAACATAGCTTTCAGCACTTGGACTGCTTCCTTTTCCTTTTCCCCACCTACGGCGGCCCCAAAAAATTTTAAACCCAAAACCCCCCAAAACCCCGGAAAAAGGCCCGGGGAAGGGTTTTGGGTTTTCTTCTCTCTCCACATGCACTTACCCGGGCATTCCCTCCTTTCCACCCTTTTTTTTTACATTTCCCCTTTTTTTGACCCGTCACACCCTCAGGGGCTCTTTCCCGGGGCCAAATTTTTTTCTTTTAAAATCGCGGGGGTTTGTATATAGACCCCTGGGTTTTCCCCCACAATTTCTTGATCATTTTGGGTGCTTTGGGGGTCCCCCCCCTGCCTCAATTTTAAATAAAACCAATCCCCCATATGGGTGATTTCAACATCCCCATTTAAAAAACCCCATGTTCTCCTTTTAAGTTTTTCACTAACAACATCCCCTTTGGCCCCTCGCAGTTTACTGACTCTCCCCACCCCCAAGGATGGGAATCCCTGGATCTGGTTTTTCGTCGTCTCTGCTTTTCTAACCTCAAATTTAAATTTTTCCTTTCGTGTCTCGGTCCAAAACCTTAATTTTCTTTTGCTATCACTAATTCTCAGCCCCCTCTGGGGCATACCGCCCAAACACCCCATCAGAAAAACCCCCGCTCCATCAATACTCGGAATCACAGGGCACCCATTTCAGTCCACATTTCCCCCAAATCTCTCCCTTCCTGTATTTTTCCTGGCTGTCTAACATTACAATGAAACCAAACCCCCCCGGGGGCAATTGGCACCATTTTACACGTGACCCAACCCGGGGTAAGACGCCAGCAGCCTTGGGCAAAACTTCTGATGTCCCCTGCAGCGATGGTTCCCCCCGGGGTGCCCGAGCTTTTGTTTTGGGGAAAGGGGCAAAGCTACCTGCAGGGCTTTGCTTCCACTATAAATTATGCTCAGGATTTTTTAAAAGTTTCCCCCTTTTACTGGGCCCCAAAAAAAAAAATATTTTACCCCCCTCAAAACCCCATCATTAAACAACCCCCTAAAAGTCTGTTCTGACCCTTCCAAATCCCCTTCCTCCCGGGGAAAAAGCTCAGGGCCCTGGTCACGGAAACCCCGTGCCTTTAAGGGCCCGGCCACTCAATTCAAAGACAAAAAAGACAGTAATTTCCCGGCCCAAAAAACTGTATCCCCCAATTTTTGGGCAAGGGAAAAAATATCCTGTCCCCTCAAACTTACTTCCCCTTTTGGGGGCCTGCTCTCAGCTCTTGGAAAAGAACAGAAAGGGAAGTGTCCAGACTTCTCCTGTTGTTCGCCCCACCACCGCTCTAGGGACCCCTTTCCCCTTTCCCCCCTTTTTCCAGTCATTTTTTAAAGTGTCTCTCTCGCTAATTTCCAATTTCTTCAATCTCTCTCCTCCACTGGGATTTTTCCATCTCCCTTTAAAAACATGCTGTTTTAACCCCTTTTTATTTAAAAAAAACCCACTCTGGACCCTTTCCTGCGCTGCCAACAAAAGCCCGTCTCTAACCTTCCCTTTACCCTCAAAAACTCCTGGAACGCTTGGTCTACCCTGCCTAACCTGCTATCTCTCTGAAAAACTCTCTCTTTGCCCCCTCGGCAATCTTTTTTTCGACCTTTACACCCCACATAAACTGCTTAGAAAAAAGTTTCAAAGGTTTCCCTGACAGCAAAATCTCGGGGGCAACTACTCAGGGGTTGTTCTCCTGGATCTTCTGAACCCGTTTGACACAGTCAATCACCGTCTCTCCTCAGCTTGTTCAGTGCCATCGGCTTTCCCAGGTCTCCGCTCTCTCTTGGTTCTAAATTCCTTCTCCCCCCTTAAACCGCCCCTTCAGTGTCCCCATTTTCAGGTTTCCCTCCCCCTTTCTTTCCCTTCCCAGTTGGGGTTCCCATGGATCTGTTCTAGGTCCTCTTTTCTTCTCAATTACACAGAAACCAAAATGGAAAACCATCTGAAGTTTTGGCTTCCATTACCATCTTACTTTGATGGAACTAAAATATAACCTCTAAATTTCATTTCCCACTCTGCTACAAAAACCCCATTTGTTGTCTTTTCCGTTTGTTTGATTTTAATGCCCTCTCTCTATCTCAAATAAAACCCCCAAAAAAAAATTTGGAACTTTATTTCTTTTCCCCCTTATACTAACCAAAAGACCATAACTCCTAGGCAAAAACCCCCGGGCTGTTTTGGGGGTTTTATATAGATCCTGATCTGCCCTTTCACCCAAAACACCCCAATTCCCTTGCCGTCCTGTTACCTGAAATCCAAGAAAAATCTCCAGAAATCCATCCTTTTCTCACTGTGGAAAACCCCCCCATTTGTTTTAACTTTTTGCTTTTATTTTTTCCCAGTTTTGGATTACGGGTAAAAAACCTTTCCCTTATGGTCTCCCTCTCTGAAAACTCCCCCCTTCCCAAATTATCCTTAATGCAGCCACCCAAAGGTTCATCTTTCTTTCCGCCGCTTTACAGATGCTTTTTAGCCTGTTTTCAGTAAACCCCTTTTGGGGGGCCTATTCAGTACAGGATACAACTAAAATCATAAACTTCACCCTTTAAACTCTCAAAAGAGTGTGCGCCTCCCTTTTTTTCCCCTTTCCCTCATCTCTGTTCCCCCCCAAAACCCTTCTTTCTGGGCTTGCTGATGATCTAAAAATTTACAAAATTTCCTCTAAAATTGAACCCCCCTTTCCCCAAAGGATTTTGCCGTGCTGCCCCGGGGTTCTCAAAAAAATGTTACTCCATGTGATAAAGGCCACTAACCCCCTTTCATAGTTTCAGGGGGCGTCTGAGGGCCTTACCAAGATCCTTAATCATTAAGCCCCACAAATTTTCTTTCATATCATTCATCATTCCCCGGGCCCCTTGGGCTTTTCCCAAAAAGCATTTATTATTATTATTATTTTTATTTAATTTTTTTTAAAAGCGCCATTAAATTCCAGGGCGCTGTACAGTCGAGGGGGTTACATAAAATTACAAAAGGGTCAAAAACGAGTACAAAGAAAAGTGAAAAAAATGAAAAAATTGGCAGGGAAAGGGGAAAGAGGGGAAACCCTACCCGCGGGGTTTTACAATCACAAGGGGGGGGGAAAGAGACAGGAGGGGGGGGGCAGAATGTTGGGGAAAGGAAGAAAGTGAAAAGTTTAGTGGGGGTTTGTAGGAAGCCTGAAGAAAGGGGGTTTTCGGGTTTAATTTTTTAAAAGATGGTGAGGGGTTGGGGGAGAGTCTGATGTTTTGGGGGCAGTGAGTTCCAGGGGGGTGGGTGAAGCACGGGGAAGTCTTGGGAGGGGTTTGTGAGGGGGCTGATAAGGGGAGAGCAGGGGAAAGAAGGCCCTTTTGGGGAGCGGAGGGGGTGCGGGGGGGGAAAGATTTTTGGGGAAATTAGGGCAGAGTTAATGGGAGGGGAGAAGTCTTTGGAGACCTTGTAGGTCATGGTTAGTAGCTTGAAATGAAATTCGCTGGGCAATGGGAAGCAGTAAAGGGTTTGGGCAGAGGGGGAGAGGCAGGGAAAGTAGCGAGGAAAAGGGGGTGGAAAAAGGGGGGGGCGGCACCCAGAGTTAAGGAGGGATTGGAGGGGAGGGGGGGGGTTTAGTTTTGGGACCCCACAGAGAAGGGGTGTTGCAGTAGTCTAGAAGAGAGATGACAAAGGCATGGACCAGCATTTTTGTAGTGTCTTTGTTGAGGAAATGAGGGATGCGAGAGATGTTTTTTCAGGTGGAAAGGGGAGCAAAGGGAGAGGGAGGGTTTGGATTTTGGGGTTTGAAAGGGTTGAGCTGGGGTCTAAAGGTTTTCCCCAAAGAACAGCGGACTTGTGGGGCCGGGGGTGAAAGTGTAGAGCCCGTTGATGTAATAGAGAGATCAGGGGCAGGGGGGGAGAGTTGGATGGTGGAAAGATGATGAGTTCCCTTTTCTCTTTTCATTTAGTTTTTAGGAGGGGTTGAGAGAGAAGAAAAGGGGGGAAAAAGGAGGACAGAAAATCAGGGGGTCCCCGGGGGGAGTAGAGAAGTGACATCTGGGCCCGGGGATGTTTGTTTTGGGTATTTTAAACTGGGATTTCAGTGTTTAGTGAAAGCGGGGGATGGTATGGCTGGCCGGGGGCCCAAGAGTTAGATGGAGAAGAGTAGTGGGGGCCCCGGGGGCTTGACCTTGGGGGGCAAACCGACAAAAGTGTGGGCCGGGGGGGGAGGGGGTGGAGCAAAGGGAAAGAGAGACGCTGAAAGTTCCGATCAAATGAGGTAGGAGGAAAATCCATGGAAAGGGCCTAAGGGTTTTGATGGGCCCAAAGGGGGGAGAGGATTTTGGGAAACAAAGGGGGGAATGGTTGACAGTGTCAAAGGCAGAGGAAAGGGTCTAAGAGGAGGGGAGGAAAAAAGTTTGTGGCATGAGGCTTTTGCGTTTCTTTTGGTAATTTTTGGGGACTTTAGTTAGGGCGGTTTTTGAGTGGTTTTGGGGGCCCAAAACCCGATTGTTGGGGTCAAGGGAAAAGAGTTGGAAAGGGGGGGTGGGAGGACAGGGTGAAGATAGACCGTGCCCGCTCGAGGAGTTTGGAAGCAAAAAGGGAGCAGTGGATGGGGGGATAGTTGGACAGAGAAGAAGGGGGGAAGGGTTGTGTTTTTTTTAAAGGGTCGGAGTGTTTGGGAGCATTGGTTTTAAAGGCGGGAAAAGGGAAAAGGCCAGAGGTTTCGGGTATTAAAAGATGAAAGATGGGTGGGGCCCGGGACGTTGAAGCCCCCGGGGTCAGGGGGAGGGTGGGATGGCAGTGGGGGCAAGACTACAGGTAGTGAAAGGGGTTTGGATTTGGTTGGGGAAAGGGGGAGAGCTTGTTTATGAGTGGAAACCCTGGGGAAACAAAGGGTTTTTTGGGGGAAGGGGCAAGGGGGGAAAAGGGTTTGGGGAGGGGGGGCTTGGGGGCTGCGGGGGTTTAAAACCCTTTTTCCCCGAAATTGGTTGGTATAGGAAAGGGGTATTGAGTATATAAAGTATACATTAAATTTTATGTAAATAGTTGTGCGGTAGCAGGTTCATTTCCCCTTTTTTGTGTACGGGGCCCCCTATTTTGTAAATGGCTGGAAACCATTGTAAACTAGCCTTTCACCCTTTGTCTCTAAACACACACCCTAATAGATTTAAGCTCTTGGGGGCAGGGTCATCATTTCCTCGTGTCTGATCTGTAAAAAAGCTTTTTAAAAAATGTAATGTTTGTTTCTCCTTTTTTTGTACCCTTTTACCCTCTAAAATTTTTAAAGGGGCTGCGGAATTTTTTTGGCGGGTATATAAATAAAGATTATTTTTTATATTATTTTTATTATTATTATTATTTTAAAGGGGGTAATGAAAAACAAACAACTTTGAAATTTTGGATGTCATTTGAAAAGTGTCTTTTTTTTACATTCTGCTTTATCTTCGTTTTGTGTAAAACAGTTCCCCGGGTGTCTTTTTTCGGTTCCACCCCCTTTTCATTTCATTGGCTGGGATCTCTATAATTTACTTTTGGTTTGCCCCCCCCCCCCGGGTTTATTCTTGGGCTTTCATTCGCCTCTCTCACTCAAAATAAGGGGTCGGCAAAAAAATTTATCTGCACACCCAACAAAACCCACGTGAACTGCAGGGCTTTTAAAATCAGAAAACAACAAAAATGTGCCTGGGGTTGCCTAATGCTCCTGCGTGAAAAACATAAAAGGGGAAAAATTTTGGGCTTCCCCTGGATGATTTTATAGAAGATGGAAAAAACTTTTTAAAAAAAACCTACAGTATGAGAGGAGAAGAAAATCAGTGCTTGAGTTCATAAAAGACTTTTCTAGATTTGAATTAAGGGCCCTTGGGGTTTATGTAAACAGCTCTTTCAAATAAAAAAATTGTATAGGGAGAGGGACTGTGGGACTCTCCAAAAGAGGGGGGGGGGAAAAAGAACACTCTGAGGGGAAGCGGGGAAAATTTAAAAGGGGGGCGGAAGGATGTCACCCCCCTTTCAGTTAAGAAAACACCCAGCTGGGAGGGTAAAAAAACGCCCCTGGATTTCAGGAACTGAGAAAAGCAAGCTACAAGAAAACAGCCGAACGGATGAAGCGATACATCCCCTTTAAGTGACAATCTACCTGATATAAGTGAGATATAAGTAGTCTGGATATGTTAATTTTTGTCGCTATTCCTCTTTAATTTAGTTACCATTAAAATATCATCTCGGTTTATATGTAGAACAATATCTACTACTTAACACCATAAAAACATTGCCCCTCATTTACTATTGCAGTTGCAGCAAAAAGTGTTGTAAAATGCACCAAAAAGTGGCACATTTTTGGCACAGCATCTTGCAGTGTGTCTCAAACACAGTTTGTATGGTCATCAGACACTTTCCACATCTTCAAATAGAGTCAATTGACCGCACTCAAGGATTGATGCAAAAGGAAATATTTATTATAATCCACAGGCTCCAAGTGTGTAACAAATATAGGTGACTTTACATAACGTTTCGGTCAAAAGATCTTTGTCAAATAGTCACAAGATGTAGACATAGAGGAAAGAATGGACGGGCCGCAGCCCAGTGGAAGAAGGAGCCGTCCCCACATCTTCTACATGGGGACATGGCTTCATTAGAAGAAGGCATGATCACAAAATGAAAAAAATATACGAAAATGAAAATTAATAGTTAATCTAAGAAGCTAGACACGTCTAAAGATGCACCAAATTTATCAAACTACATGATAAATCTGGTGTTATTTTAGACTATTTTTTACACCGTCTAACTTTTAGCAATAGTAAATGAGGGCTATTGTGTAAGAAAAATGTTCATAAATGACAGTGGAGATAATGACAAAAGAAAGGCATGTATTGTTATTAAGTACACTTACCTACAGTGATTATATTCAATAATTATATGTGAACTTCATGCAAAACATTATACAACTGCAGCCCAATGTTCTCTGAAATAATTTGATTCTAATGATGTGCACATAGAAAAGAGGAGGTAAACAGGTTTAAAAAGGGATGGTCCATACAATTCTAAGTGTCAGCAATATAATTATGAGAAAAACTGCTCAATTGAAAATACAAAAGGTATTAAGTATAGGTTTACCAATATAATAAGGTAGGAAAAGATACAGTACTTGTATTGTAATCCTTCATCAGCACTTTTGCTGCTTACTATACACCAAAATATACCATATATCATCTGCCATAAAAGGCAAAAATCAATTTAGGAAACATAAGGAAGGATTTTGTCTTTCTAGCCTCCAAAAAACTATTAGCAATTCACAATCCCTTATGTGAAAGCCAGAGACAGTTTGGCATGGCGTGTAAAAGCATTTTCATAGTTTGGATTAACATTTCCATGATGCTTCTATCTGTAAAAACAAATTGATCTTACAAAAGGCCGTTTCCCAGCAGTCATTTGGCTGGAAGTGATAGGAGCTCATTTTAACTGGATCTGTTTACTTAGAAAGGAGAGTGGAACAGCGTATCTCACACAGTATGCTTCTTTTTCCCATTCCACATAGAAAGTGTGTCTATTAAATGTGACTTTTACTGCCAAAGCACTTGTCATTTTACATTAGCTGTAGCAACTTCTGCTGTGACAAAGTGAGCAGCGTCTCCTTTTGCATAATGAAAATATTTTCACATCTCTGCTCAACCTGCTAACTGCGATTACAGCCAATTGGCCTATGAAATGACATTAGCATCCAGCTTCAACTAAACAAAATCACTGTGGCTGTCTAGCCTCTTAAAATGTGGTTTTCCATGTTCTGAATAGCAGATATGTGCACATGGTGCTAAAGAATAAAGCAGGATGGCCAGAACCGAACCAAGAGACATGGTTAATGATTACTGTATTCATGCCATTTTCACTTTCTTGAAACTTTTCTAGATTTCTATTTTTACTTGCAGGGACAGAGGTTTCTCAGTAAATATCGTATTCTAACTTGAAGAATACAGTTCATTTAAAGTTATGTGATGCTGAGATTCAAAATAACCATGCGAGGATGAAGCTAATATCATGATTTGTTTAAATGTTCTGTGTTTTGTTAAAGGGGTTGTCTCACTACATTGATTCATCTTACCACAGTCCTGTTTTCTTGGTTTCACATTGAATTCAGGGGCGTGTTTACTGGCTTCTACTAGGCTGTAGCTATAGCAACCAGTGCTGGCAGCCTATCAGGAGAGATTGAACAGGTCTGTAGCCATAGCGACCTGAGGAGCTGATGCAGCCAATACAAGAGGGGATGTCTAGGAATAGGTAGGACACTGCTAATAGAAATATATTGCAAATTGACTTGTTTTTGCAAGATTTTTTACATAAAAAGCAATCCTTGTAGTGAGACAACCCCTTTAAGGTCTCAGCTCTCCAGATTATTGCAGAAGAATTGATTAGAATATTGATGACAGCTACTGTTGAAACTCAGAATAATATCATATACCTCATTATTTTCTAGTGAATCTTCTGAGATGTCAGAGATACTTAACAGAAGATTATCTTGGTGGAGTATGTGAACAGATTTTTTTTTAGAATTTTGTGTCAGGCAACTCAAGTCAAACATGGCCAAAAGGGTGTAGGGCACTTTACATGCTTGGACGGGCCCACAGGTGACCAGGAGAAACCCTTAGTTGCCCAATGGGCATGGTGGGTCCCTAGGCATTGAGGTCTGGATGTGTTTTTCAGGGAGGAGGGAAACAAAGGCAGTAAACAAGAGTCATGTACACTATGTGACGTTGTGTAAAGTAGCTGTATGATGGGCGCCACAAATCAACTCCACTAGTGGGCCCCACAAATCAATCTTGTAGCAGGGTCCCAGAATCAACTCCACTGATGGTCCCCAAGATTCGATTCCACTAGTGGGTCCCATGAATTAACTCCACTAGTGGGCCCCATGAATAAACTCCACTAGTGAGCCCCACAATCAACTTCAAATGTGGGCATCAGGCATTGTCACTATAGCTCCATCATTCTGGGAAGTACTTTTAGTCATGGATTTGACCAATGTCATTATCTGACATGTATCTGTGTATCTATGTGTATACATGTGTATCTATTAGGATTGCATAGTGCAGTTTTGAAAAAGTTCACAGTAAACCAAAAGTAGATACAAAAATAAAGCTGTGCAAGCATTTTCCTCCCTGTAGTAAAATAGGCTGTAGCAAAAAGTGGTTGAAGGGTTCTGTTCCTTTAATATCAAGGTCTGTTTACATTTAATTACATACTACCTGTGTTTACCTTTAGGAGCCATTCATACGGTTGGTTTATCCGACCGGTATTTTTCCTGTTTTCGTGACGTGCATAAGGCCACAGCCGGACGGCTTTTCTCCGCGATTAGCGGAGAAAAGCCCTCCCTCTTCCCATAGACATGTTCATATCCGTCCGAAAACCGAACGGAAGAATGAACATGTTCTATGTTTTTCGGACCGCTGGCGGTCCATTGAAAGGTTTACGGGTTGTTTTTTCAGACGGGTTTCTAAACCGATTACCGTATGAAAAACCATCCCCAAACCAAGCCGTGGAGACAAGCCCTTAGGGTATGTTCACACGCCGTATTTGGGGGGGCCTAATTCAGCTCGCAATTGTGCTGCAATATGCCAGAATTACGCCCTGCAAATACAGTTGAGAGTTATGATTACCTGCTGTCTTCCCCAATGTACAGTACACACCAGGGAAAACAATTGACATGTCACTTCTTCCCGGCGCTTACGGGAAAGTGAAAGTCAATGGGAGCCGGCTGTCAACGCTTTAGCAGTAAGCACTGACCAGCAGGTAGTTCTAAAACACCCAGTGTATTTCAGCGCATACTGTATCCACTGCAATACGCCGTGTGAACATACCCTATCTGTCAGTTCTTTCTTGAATTTTATGCATCATTGTCTCATGAATATAACGAGTATACTATAGCATAGGCTTGAACTGGAGAGCGTGGAAAACCCTTTATGGGCGACTGAGTATGGCAGGCCTGGGGCTTTATTTTCAGAGATAAACACAGTTAAAGAGTGGCAGAAAGCAAGAGTGTAGTGTAGCATGTGCATTCATGTACAGAATCTGTAGGCTGGGCCCCAAGATTCAACTCCACTAGTGGGCCCCAAGATTCAACTCCACTGGTGGTCCCCAAGAATCAATTTCACTAGTGGTCCTCAAGAATCAACTTCACTGGTGGGCCCCAAGAATCAATTTCACTAGTGGTCCTCAAGAATCAACTTCAAAGCAGAAAGAAAGAGGCAGAGTGCAGGAATCATGTGCAGTATGTGCATTCATGTACAGTAGCTACAGGATGGGCCCCAAGAATGAACTACACAGTTGGGCCCCAAGAATAAACTCCATTTTTGGGCCCCAAGAAATGACTCAATTTGGTGGGCCCCAAGAAACAATTTCAATGGTGGGCCAAAGAATTAGCTAAAAAGGAGGGGCCCAAGAATCAACTCCATTTGTATGGCCCCAAGAACTGACTCCACTGATGTGCCCCAGTCACCCTAGTCCATCATTGGCAAAAGCAAACTTACATGTAGGCACATTTTTTATTTTAACCAGTAAGGTTTTTAGGGAGATTACCAGACAGATTAGCTTCCCAGCTTTATGCTTTGTAGTCTTACATTCCAAAAAATAGTACATTTTTATTTGTTGTAGATTTTTATACTATTGTTTGACAGAAAGGTATCTAATTTCTTTTTTAACTACCACATTACCCTCACAGGGAAAAAAATTATTTTGTTCATAACATAAAGCATACAGTACGTATAAGTACAGTAAAATTGTTTTCCCCGAATTTCAATTACCGTTTTATAACTTGGTATAGGAAATAATTGATATGCTATTCTCTGATTTATTTATTGACATAAAAGGTTGGTACAAAAATTGAGTATAGTGGGACTGGGGAGAATATATGTTAATGCGTTAACAATTGGCTCTGTGATAGGAAGCAGAGGGGGGTTATAAATGAAATGTACTCCAGTTGGTTTACAGTTGCTTGTGAGGTACCATTGGGTTAAGTACTGGGCCCTCTTCTTTTTTAATATTTTCTTCAAAAGAGGGGGGATATTGGTGGGCAGTAATCAATTCCAGGCAGCTGTTGCCAAGGCATATAAAAGCATGACTATCAAATTTGTGGTTATTCAACTTGTAAAATAGACAACTTGGGGCGATTCAATTAACATATAGAAATATATGAAAGGACAGAATGCAGAAATCTCTTATGTGATCTTTTTGCATCTATGCCGGTAACCAGGACAAGGGGGCATCCTCTACTCATCATCATCATAAATGGGCATATTTTACTGTTAGAGCGATGAAACCATGCAATTCACTGCCACAAGAGGTTGTGAGGGTAGATTAATTGCACAAGTTCATGAGGGGCTTAGCTGCTTTTCTTGAAAAAGAAAAAATATACAGTTTATGGTCAATAGATTCTTGAGATTCAATGTTCATCCAGGGATTTATTCTGATTGCCATTATTGGAGTCACAAAGGATTTTTTTTTATCTAACTCATATGAATTTTTGCCTTTATCAGGATTAACACTATAGGATCATTGGACTCTCCAAGCTTTATGTATGTCTTTCTTTATCATGTTCAAATGTATGCAGTCATACAGTATAATCAACATATGCATTATCTAGGGGAAATGCAGAAGCTGATAATGAGGCGCTGGTAATGACACAGCAAAAGTTTGTAACTTTGATCGTGCTAATGCCCCACTGAAGACTGAGAAAACCAATCTGATATCAACTGTAATGCGCATATGATGGTATCAGATTTAGAAATAACATATACAGTAATGTACATCATCATGCATAAACGATAGCACAATCAGTAAGGTATATTTGCCATGATACATACAATATTTAATGCATATTCATTTGAAGTTACAATTCTCTCAAACAGCCAGGAAGTAAAGCTCTTAACAACATAATCTTATCTACATTGTCTATATTATACTTACCATAGTGCCCACTTAATAAATGTCTTTGTGTCCACAAAGTGACTGAATTATACTAGCCATAGGATCTAAAGTCAAAGTGCTCATGAATTATCAATCATACAGCCCACATCCAAATTGCCAACATCATAGCAACAATAGTACTTTCAGCAATAGTTTCCACATTTTCCCAGTTATATTACCTAATCCCTATTCCATAATGTTAGCCATTGTCGACCCCTGATAACAGACAGTGCAATTTAACCATCTACAGTGTGCTGTCATAGCTTTGTGTGAACATCTATAAGGCTATGTTCACACGGTGTATTTGCAGGGCGTAATTACGCCCCGCAATTACGCCGTGTGACCGGGGGCGGGGCGGGAGCGGGGGACTGAGCAGGGGGCCGGCACTTCGCTGGCCCATAGACTTGAATTGCCAGCGGCGGGGTATACGCGCTAGTAATTCACATGTCAATTCTCTCCCCGCCCGGCGGCTTCGCCAGGCGGGGAGAGGAGACGTAATCCATAGTTCTCTATGAGAACTGTGAATTACCGTATTGAATGGCCCGTTTTCGGCCCGTAATTGGCGCACTTCGGCGTGTAATTACGGACCGAAATACAGCCCATTTTAAGCCGTGTGAACATGCCTTAACCCCCCCAATATAAGAGAAGCACTCACAATAATGGCCACACACACTCAGCAAAAACTCACACCAGACTTTTTCCTTCTTAGCCAAACATGTGACAATTACATTATTGCAAAAAAGGACAAAACATATACAATAGAAATAAACCAGCAGCACTCTGCAGATACCAAGACATATAAGCACTGAATATATGAGTTATTTTAATGAGTGGTTTTCCTATCTGGCTGTTTCATAGAGCTGACTTTTAACATTTTAAGCCAGGCGCTGTGAGCAGTTCTACAGCAGCGACTGACATTTCAGCCCTGCTATTTCTAGCTGAGCTTGCTAGAGGGACATTGGTGATGGATGGTTTTAAAACCAGGATACAAAACTACAGAGTTTTAAAGGGTTATGGTTTATTAATAAGACACATACACAAACTCTTATGCTATTGATATGACACAACAGGAAGTAACAACACCAGCTAGGGCTGTTAGAGAGATGGTTGCTCTAGCTCTGATGGAAAGCAAAATTGAATAGCAATGTAATTGGTACAGTTTTTATCTTTTCCTACATCTATAAAGAGGTGTTCCAACAGTGTTTCAAATGTTTGTGAGTCTGTTGGGACTTGAAGGAAAACGTTCAACGCCTGTCAACGTTCACGTGACAGGCGTAGCCATTCACAGACCATAGCTGTGACGGGCACATGCTTCTTCTCTTCTATTTTCCAACATGCCTTGACAAACTAACAAGCATTTTCTATTGTCAGAACATCCCTAAAAAGATACTCAATGTTGTGAGAATGTAGTGCTTTATCTTGTAAACCTGAAAATCTGAGGCATAAAATTTGATCAAATTGTGAGGATCTATTCAACAATAGCAAGGTGACCTCAGTTCAAATGGGGACCTACTCTGAAATATGTTACATCTCTCTTCCTTTCCAGCTTACATACTTTTCAGGGCAAGAGGGTCCCAGCTATCCTGTGTTATGATTGAAACCAATGGATGGGTGGAGTGCACAATCAAAAAGGTCAGCAACTTCAAACAATGTTAAATAAATGGCGTAGGGGCCCATTGCCAGGGCTGAAATGTGACGCCAATTAGGTTGGGCGCGCCATTTTCAGGGCGGGTCACCTGCTGTATAGGTAGGGTCTGTATAGGGAAACCATTTGGGGCTCTTATAGTGATCCCACTATTTGCTGTTATATTGCCTCTCCAATTTTTCAACTCTTTGTGGCCTTGGAATAAAGCCCATCTTGGAAGGAACAATTGACAGCTATCTGGCTAATTTGGGTATCATAAGTATAAAATGAGATGGTGGAGGTCTATAGGTCTAGGTAAATATTTTGAAGTAATAATATGACATAACTATCTTTGGTTCATACTACATGGTTCCACTTGACATTCTGTATTTTGGTGTATGTTGTTATTGTTTGTCATATTTGGTGAAGAAATATCCCAGTTTTAAAGAGTTTAATTAAAAGTTATATTTTAACTGATATTTTCTCAGTGATATTGTGTCCATAACAGGTTAAAATAGAAAAATGTATATTTCTCAGTGATGTATGTATCCACTTACTGTATAAACTGGAGCTCAAAACTAAACAGCATACCCAAGTGAGGCCATACCCATGTTTTATACAGTGGTTACATTACATACCTGTCCCGTGAGTCCATGCCTCTTTTAACACTGTGGAATATGTTGGCAATATACATATAATCTTCTAAATATAAACCTTTATACAGCAACATACACTATACAACACACATTATGTTCACAAAAGCTTCTCCTAACCAGACTTTATTGTTTCTCTATCATTCTAATTACTTTAATTCTGCATAGTGAAAACGTTGACAAGATAGAATGAATGTGCTACAATTTGCAAATGAATATAATCTTAATTTATTTTTTTAACCATATTAGGCTACACAACCTTACCTCAGGTCTCAAAGCCCAATTACCAAATAATGTATGAGAACAAGCCTGTGCATTCCATAGCAACAGCTGCAAAATTGTTAATATTGGGTGTAATTTAGCTGCTATAAATTAGGGAACGTGTGGTGGCACAATCATGACAGCATAATTATGACACAAGCCGATATGCTGAAGTGTATGGATGACAATATGAACTAATTTTACTGATCAACATACAAAATGAACAGAGCCACTAAAACATCAGGCACATACAACTAATGCAACTAGTCACTGTAAAAAAACAAAAAGATAGATGAAGCCGTTCAGAATGTAATGCTAACAAGCAGTGCTGTCTGAAGCCATTTGCTGTCAGAGGTAATAACACTCAAAGCAGAGAGCGCGGTAGCACAGCGGCACTTTGATGGTGATGATGTACTGATGTACAAGCACAAACCTGTGAAGAGGACACTAAATCTACCCTAGCATTCATTACTGTGGTGGTAGGAAAAACAACACTAATAATGAAAAGTGTAAGCGGAAATAGCAGACAGCAGAGAGTGACATTTGCATGGTCCCAGACAGCTTGTTAGCTGAAGTGGGTTTTAATTAGCTATTTTCCAGCAGCAAACGAGCAAATTAGTGACAGCCATAAACAAGCAGAGACAATCAGGTCTGAGGAAAATGAGGAAAACATCATTTTTTATGAAATGAAGGTATACACAAAGAAGAAACCAAGGCATGTTTTATCCCAGATATCCCAGATTGTTATACACACTGGTGGATACAATTTGATCAAGACATAGGGAAAACATTCATTAAGATATTTAACAGCATTCCACTAATTTGAAATATTTTGCAGCAAAGGTCAGAGACATGCATTGTACAGAGTATTCTGAAGTTCATTCCTCATGTGGAAGGCTATAAACATATCTAAATATATTAATTTGTATATCAATTTACAAATGGCATATATAGAATTTGCTGTACTGTGGTCCTGGGACATACACCCTTTTTCTGTTAGTCAATGGCAATGCCTTCAGCTCATTAGTATGCCCAAATATTATTGGCTATTGTTTTCATCATCTTCATCAGATTAGGATATAGAAGACACGGATCTATTAGTTCATAGCACCTTTGTTTTGTATCCTAATATGAACTATTAACATTAAACATATATAAATAAGTAGAAAACAATAGTCTTATCTTGATACCTATGGGTGCTTGTAGGATTTAGTAAATAAATGGTGCTGGTGCCAGCTGCTACAACACAATGCAAACACCCAAAAATGAACCAGTAGCATTGTGGAGATGCCAAGAGACAAACATATGGATTATTTCAAAGTGTGTTGCTGCTAGTATGTATGAGATCTAGTATATATCTAGTATATATGAGAATTTCAAGTTCTTAGTGCACATTTTGATCAAACTGTGAGGCCCCATCCACCAATGGCCATGTGCCTCAGTTCAGATTGGAGCCTATTCTTTATAATCTAGCCTCTCTCTGTGCTTTTCCAGGCCTTCATACTTTTCAAGGAAGAGACTCCTAGCTATTGATTAACAATAAAAAAAAAAATCAGAGGCAGCGTGTACAAACCAAACGGATGATTCTTTACACTGACACCACAACATTGAGGCTTTATTGGGTAAAATGGCACTGATGCTTTATTAAGCAATATGCAGTGTACAGCAGTGTAGCTATCTGGATTTATATCCGTGCCATCTAAATGCATGGGCACGATGGGCAGTTACCAAGAGCCCCACATGCATAAGGGCCCTCTGCTAATCTATGTACAAACTAGAATTTAACTCTTATTTTCCAACCAGCTGCTTCTACATTCAAATTTCCCACTAACTCAGTAGAAGGAGAAAAAATATGACTAGCAGGAATGTCTGAATTCACAGGAGACATTCTGCTATTTATATTGCTTGCAATGTTATTTAAGCAGAATATTGTAATTAGCAGGAGACAATTAACAACTCGGGACCACAATTGCTGACAGTGTGTATTCAAAACACTGATTTAGTAGTTAGAGGTGCCAATAAATATGAGTCTATTTTTCTGATGCTGTGTTCCTGTGAGTGATTGTGAAGCCAGGCCCAGTACACTGATCTGCCAGAGGGCTTATATTGCTGTTATTAAGACCCTGGTTCATATATGGCTTGAAATGAGGCACTGCTCCATCAAGACATGGCTTATAAGTATTTGGTTCTCTGTCCTCTGTGGCTTTCCTTCATTTGCCAGGTCTCTCAGTAATTTGCATTTATTTTTACACTTTCTTGCTTCCAATATCCACCTCATCTCCAAGTACCAGTTGTCGGTCCCATATTATCTTTTATGTTATGACTGTCTATACAGGTTATTCCTGGATCTCATCAATCACAGCTGCAATGTACTTATAACAAACATTAATGACTTTTTCACGGGTGTAACAGCAGTAAAGAAGTGGATCCTCTGGACTACCGCAAGCGGTGTTATAAGTCACAGCAGGGAGTGGAATCTAAGTAGGTCCCAGCATTCACCAGAGCCTGCCGCAAGGCAGGTTGGGCTTGCTGCAGAAGGAGTCCTACCAGTTCGTTACCTCTGGCGCGACTTGATTGTGGTGGCGGCCAAGGGACAGTGTGGTTCAAAATCTTCAGGCAAGCTTGTAGTCCGTGACAGACAAGAAGGTCTGGATGGGCGTCAAAGGTTCGTGGTCGAGGGATAGAGGCAACAGGTAAGGTACAAGAAATCGAATACAGACAAGGAACCTTTTGGGAGGGCCAAAGGGAATTATGACCCGGAAAGGGGAAAAGGGAAAAAGGCTGGGTTAATGGGTCACGGGGTGACAGCCAATCACCGTGCCGGGTTTTTTAAAAACCTAACAGAAAGGCCCAAAGAGGGGGGGAACACGCACACCGGGTGTCAGGCAAACACAAGAGGTAAGTTACTTGTGGCGGGGGGGACAAGACCGTAGGGGCCCGGGGCCGACATTGGGTCCCACCACCCACAGAAACACGGACACCCACGATTTGGTGAAAAGTTGTGGGGGACCTGTGACATACCCCCCCCCCTTTGGCTCCCCTCTTTTTGGCTTGGAATATTTGGGGGGAACCTACAGTCCTGATTTTTCTCTGGCTTCCGGATCTTCCCCCCCCCTCATTTCCCGAACTTCTTCCGTCTTCCAGAAAGTTTTGCTTCCCCCGAATACTTATACCCAAACTTCCTTTTTGGCATAGAGGTGGTGGCAGGCCCGGTGAACCATAGGGAAACCCCGGGCATTGCCGGGGGGCCGCTGGGCCGGGCCCCAGGGCCGGCTGGGAAAACGCCCGCCGGGAGGACTTTCCCCCCCGGCGGGCCCGAGTGGGGGTTGTGGCGTGCTAGGGGGCCCGCAAAGGTGCATCAGCGCCGGACCCCTGTGGAGGGGGCCCGACAGGCCCCCCCCCTCGCACACGGGCACGGGCCGGGTCCTGCCCAGCCATTGCACCCACCGGCCCCGCCTGCCCCGCGCGGGAAAGCAGCGCCCAGGTGAGCATTGGGATCTTGACCCCGTCTGCTTAGCTCCCAGGGGGCCCGGGGGGCGGGCGCCGATGAATGCGTCACGCGCGCTGCCCGCGGCCCGACTCTGCAGTGACGGCCCCCCGGCTCCGAGTGAAGGGAGGGGACGCGGTGAGTATTACGTTTTTTTTTTTTTTTTTATTACTTATGTCCTGGCTGCCATACTGCCCTGCCCGGCTATATACTGCCCCTGCCCGGCTATATACTCCCCTGTCCGCCCTGGCTATTATGCCCCTGCCCTGCCCTGGCTATATATGCCCCTGCCCTGCCCGGCTATATACTCCCCCCGCCCTGGCTAATCTGCCCCTCCCCTCCCCTGGCTTTAACTGCCCCCTGCCCTGGCATATATGCCCTGCCCGGGCTATATACTGCCCCTGCCCGGGCTACTGATACCGCCGGCTATATACTGCCCTGCCCGGCAAAATTATCCCCCCTCCCCCTGGTTTTTAACTGCCCTCCCTGGCTATATGATGCCCTGCCCTGGCAATGTCCCTGCCCTGGTTTATATCCCCTGCCCGACTACTGATCCCCTGCCCTGGCCCTTTTATGATCCCTGCCTGCAAGTTTTACCTGCCCTTGGGCTAAGTGCCCTCCCCCGACAACCCCCCCCTCCTCTATAATCCCCCCCCTGGCCCCTATCCCGCCCTGGTACCATGCCCGCTGGCATATGACCCCTTCCCCTGGCTCCGAACCCTGCCCTGGCTATATGATCCCTGCCCTGACACTGATCCCCTCCCCCTGGTAATGATCCCCTGCCCTGACACTATACCCCCCCTGGCTATATGATCCCCTTTCCCTGACTTGATACCCTCCCGGCTATATGATCCCCTCCCTGGCTCCCACCCCTGCCCTGGCTACCTATGCCCTCCCCGGGGGCTACCTATCCCCTCCCCGGGCTATGATACCTGCCTGGTTTCTTACCCTCCCCTGGTTTAATGATCCCCTGCCCGGGCTACTGATACTCTGCCTGGCTCCCTATACCCGCTGGCTATATGATCCTTCCCTGCTATGATACCCTCCCTGGCTACCTTTACTTTGGCTATATGTTTGCCGCCCGGGCTACTATCCCTGCCTGGCTATTGAACCCTGCCTGGCTACCTATACCCTGCCGGGCTATATGAGCCCCCCCTGGCTAATGATCCCTTGGCTTATGATCCCCCGCCCTGGCACCAAACCCCCTGCCCGGGTCCTTCCTGCCCGGGCTACCTATACCCTCCCCTGGTACTGATACCTGCCGGGCTACTATCACTGTCTGGCTATATTGCCCTGCCCTGGTTCTGATGCCCTCCCTGGCTACTGATGCCCTGCCCTGGCTCCCTACACCCTCCCCTGGCTTATGTCCCCTGCCCTGGCTACCTATACCCGCCCGGGCTGCCTAAAATAGAAACTGCCTCCCATACACTGCCTTGGCTCCCTATAATGCCCTGCCTCCTATACACCCCCTTTGGTCCCCCTAAAAACACTGTCTGTGCCTTAACGGCCCGTCGCCTGCATACTGGCCTGTCTGCCGCATACTGGCCCTGCCGCCGCATATGGCCTGCCTGCTAATGGGGGGTCTACCATTTAGATGCCACTTATCTGACATTTTTTAATTTCTAATTTTTCGGGGCTAACATCGTGTTTGGGGAAAATTTATAGGAAAGTCTGGAAAAAAGAGGAGTCTAAGTGTTTTTTTTGGGGAAATTCTACAGGGACGAGTATGACCCGGGAGAAAAAAAGACATTGCATGCTGTACTGGACAGAGAAAGAAATGGAAGGGGAATGACTCATTTAAAGGCTGGGGGTTTGTGCCCGAGAAAAAAAGGGGAAGAGAACAACTCCCATCAGAGATGATGTCTCCTGTGGTCTCTGCGTCAGGGGAAGTTTACCTGTGTGGAATCTGGCGTGTTCATGTGATGGGATTACTGGGGATGTGATTTTGGTGGTTGTTTGGTTTTTGGGTGCTTATTAGTGTCAGTGGGGCTTTTCCTGATTGTAAGGGGCCCCAAACCGCCGTGATGAGGGGTTTCTCTGCACCACGTTTCTTTTTTTGTTTTATGTAGGGGGCTTCACAGGGCGGTTTTGGTCATTTTTTGATGCGTTTTTTTTTTGCAGAAATGTCCAGCTTAATGCCTGCCTTTTTGCACAAAAACGCACCAAAAACACATCAAAAATGCAAAAAAATGTCCGTTGAAAAACAGCTTTTTAGTGTAGTTTATTTTGACATGGCAGGGGGGCGAAACAAGGGACATTTTTTTTGCGGATATTGTGGTGGGGTGTGGGGCTTAGTGCCGGGTAAATTTTTATTCCCAGCCCCCTGGTTGGGGATCAGCTTGGGGGCAAGGAGAAGCGACCTTCCAATGGAAACAATTCAAGACAACTTGTTTGTGCATGTAGACGTGACAGACGTTCGGGACATGCATAGTGGGAAGAAGTCGGAGTTTATAGGCAACAGGGTTTATCTTTTTGAGCACCTCAAAAAGTCTTAAGAAAGGGCCCCAATTTACTGGGATCTTCGGGCAAATTACTTTGAAACAACCAGCTTTGTCCCCATAGAGAAAGGGGGGAAACCTTCTTTTTTTTTCTGATTTACTTTTTTTTTGGGCAGCACTGTTGTAAAGTTTTGGTGTCTTTCCCAAAATGGCCAAAAAATCACCACCAAATTTTCTCAGCGGGACTTTGGGAAGAATAGGGGGGGAGGGCGGGCTGCTGTCCTTACACTAAAGAAGGGAAGGCACCGCAGATCCGAATCCAGGATTTAAATACCAAAACTCATCCCTTTGGCAGCAAACAAACCCCAATCATCCTGAGCGCAAAACAAAATGACAAAGGTAATTCCCCAAACTTGTTGACCCTTCTACTTGCCTTTGATACATATAAGCGGGGAAAATCCAGTTTAATCTGTAATTGTAAGCGAAGGGCACGCCAGAATTTTGACACAAATTGGACTCCCCAGTGAGAGATCATATGTTGGGGTAATCCATGTAGTCGGAAGATGTGCTTAACAAAGAGACTGGTGTGGTGTGGAGCAGAAGGTAAACCAGATAGCGGTATGAAATGTGACATTTTAGAGAAGCGGTCAGTGACCACCCAGACAACAGTATTTTTGGACGAGGGTGATAGGTCGGTGATAACGTCCTTGGCTATATGGGGCCATGGGTTCTTTGGGATCAGCAAGAGGTGCAACAGTACTGCCAGTTTGATGTGTTGTCCTACTGATATCTTGTTCGGAACACAGGTAGACTTTCTCAAATTCTTTAATACCTTAGTGAATTTTTCCCCCCAAAAGAAAAAAAAATCAGCTGAAAATTTTTATTGCACCAAGTTCCCGGAAAACCAGAGAGCAATGACCCCATTTTAGAACCTTCCGGTGCATAGGGCGCATGTACGTCTTAACCAGAGGATATTTGGATTTTTAAGGAAAGCTCAGAGATCAGCTTTCAGGGGGTATAGTGCAAAGGGACCACCCCTTTCCCTTTCATGTAAAGGGGGCACGGGGAAAAAGCGTTGGCCTTGATTTTCCCTTTTTCCTTTTTACAAAATTGGTTTTGGGAAATCAAACCCAAGAAAAAAAATTTTTACCATCGGGCTTGGAGTGTTTTCAAGTTGGGCTGTCGGGGAGCTATGGGTTTTTTGTGACTGGGAAAATTTTAAACCCCAGATTACGAGCCCCTTTCCGGGAAGTGGTGCCCTTTTTTTTCCAAAGGGGCCAATTTGATCTCCAGCAACTCCCAATCCCTGATGCTGTAATTCTTTTCTATGGGAGAAAACATCTTGGAAAAGAATCCACGGGGTCAAGGTCTTGCTTTTATGGCCTTTATGTATTAGGGCTGCCCTAGCTCCTATAGAAGAGGCATCAACTTCCAAGAAAAAAGGGCTTCTCAGTGTCAGGATGGGACAGACCAGGTGCAGCGAAAGCTGATTTTAACTTAGAAAAGGCTTCTTTGGTCCGGGGGGCCAAACTTTGGTTGCCATTTTTTTGTGAGCCACAATTGTTCCACCACCTCAAGAATGGGTGAATTCCCTGTAATAACTTTGAACCCCGGAAACACTGTATGGGGGAACCCTTGGGCGCGGGCCATTCAGGACAGCAGACAATTTTGCGGTGTCCCTCTGCAAAACCCTTTAAATTTAGAAGATTTTACATATTAGAAAACGGCAACTGGGGCTGGTGGGAAAAGGGGCACTTCCCAGTTTGGCTGAGGCAATTGTTTCGTAGGGGTTTTCAGAACCCGTCCAGTGGGGTTCCCGGGTCGGACGAAAACTGGATGTCATCAAATAAAACCACCGGTATACAGGAGAAAATCTGAATATGTTGTTGACAAATTCCTAGAACACCGCTGGGGCGTTGCACAGACCAAAGGCCATTACCAGATATTCGAAATGCCCACTTCCACTCGTCACCATGTACAAGCCCCCGCATGTACAATTTAGAAAAGATTTTAGCTTCACGGAGCCATGGAGCCGTTCAAAGAGTTCAGTAATTAATGGCAAGAGGTAACGGTTCTTCGCGGTTTAAACCCTTGTTGATTTTCCTTTTAAATAATCTTACCCCGGCCGTGGGCAAACCCATTTTTTTTACCCTACGAAAAAATCCAGCAGGGGGGCGGGGAGAGGAGGATTTGGGCAGAAAAAAATCCCCCCCCCCCTTCCCGGGAAATTTTCCCCCCCCCTTTTGTATTAGGCCCCCCAGGGCCTGAGTCCCCAGTTTTAACAGAAAAACAGGAAACCCCCTGCCCGGGGGGTGTCGGGTACTGGGTAAAAAGGTCTATAGGAAAAGTTTTTTAGGGCGATGAGGGGGAAAAGGGTTTTTTTCCACCTTTTTGTCAAAAAACTTTGGGCAAAGTCCTAAATAAGCGCAGGCAGTTTCCTGAAAGGGGCCCTTGAGAAACATCAGGGGACAGTGGGGGCTGCATGGGGGGCCGGGGTTGCCAAAAAGGGGGACATAGGGTCATTTTTTCTGCTGAAATCCTCGGGACGTCACAGAAAGAGGACAGATTCTCCTCCCATCATCTGGACCATTCTTGCTGGGACAGGTTAGCTGTGTCCACTTGCATGGGTTTCCCACCCCAACGGCGGCTTTAAGTGGCACCCAGTAAACCTTTTTTGGAAAACCCCGGGAGCAAACGAATAGACGGCGGACTGGGACTGGTTTTGCATTCCTGAGGGAGCTCCTTCTGTCTTTTTCAGAAAAAACCGCACATAAATGTGAGTGGGCCAAAGTGAAAAGTTCCACTCGGAAAGACGGAAAAATCCCGTGCACCCATTTATTTTTAAAACCCTTTTTGGAGAGATCCTTCTTGAAATGGTTTCAAAAGGGCTTTCAACCCAAAACCCAATTGCAAAGGGCCAGAGTGTGAAATTGTACGCCATATTTTCCCACAGAGGAATTGCCTTGGCATAGGTTCAACAGAGCAGTCTCGACAGAGGATACGTGGGCCAGTTCCTCAAATACACTGTGGAATTCAAACAGGTACATAGCAAGGTTAGCCTAAAGAGGATCATCTCTGTCCTAGAGAGGTGTAGCCCAAGCCAGGGCTTTCCTGGAAATCGACGTGACATGTCATGAGATTTTATTGATAAAGTAATAAAAAGAAAGTTTTATTATACACTGTTGGAGTGGATGCTGGATTTAGGCAGTCCAAAAATGTTGCAAGACACAATCGATAACATGCAACATCGTCTGGAGCAGTTATCTACGAAACCTCTGAGATGCCTGCTGCAGGAGACTGGGAGATCCTATTTAACATGTCAAAGAGCTGCAAAAAAGGGCACAATTGCTGTGTATCATTCAGGAGCTCAAAGCGAGTGATATGGAGAAAAGAGTCTGATAATGTCACTGGTTCCAGATATTTGTAAAGGAAAATATCTAACATGAAGCTGCTGCTATTTCCCATCCCCCTCCCCCCTCAATATGCTTGCTGATACTTTCAGGAACACAGAGCACCGTGTCGATATGTGTCTAGCAGAAAACGCCCAGCATCCCATGTAATGCAATCCATTACATATATGTCAAGGTATGTACTGTATTTTATTAGTTGAGATTTCTTTATCCTAACGAGGGCTACTGATATCTTCCCAGTGAATCTCCCTGTATTTATTTAGTTATTTATTAATTAGTAACAGACAGCATCAGTCCTTGCATTAATATGGCCTCAGTTATGTTCACCAACTGACCACAAGCAGCAATGTCTGGATTTATTGGTGGGCCTAAACAACCAGAGAATGATTAGAAGAGTTCTATTTTGTTTATGCATTTGGCAATTCAACATAGCAAGGACAGTCAAATTTTAGCAAACACAAGATTGTTCTGGGAGTCTAGAACAACGTGTGCTGAAGTGCACAATTGGGTGGAAATCACTACATTCAGATGCAGGACTTTCATCTGTTCTTGCATTTGGAATAATAGATCACAATGTCACAGTCATTTAGACCATAGACATTCCATCAGTATTCACAGTCGTTATCCATGCAGCGATAAAACGTTTCATTCCACATGTACAATGTAATATAATAGCTATACAATGTAACCTAGAATGTGATCAAAATAAAACCTGGAGATTTGGCCTAAGAGGATATGTATGAGGAATGAAAATGTTTACTAATCCTAATTACAGAACTGTGGCGTTTCCTACAACCTGAGGAAGATAAATAAAGCATAAATGTGTTATGTGTGGTCTGCCAGAATGATAAATCCTCTCAGCCTCACCTCACAAAAACTCTCAAGGACACACACGACTGTAGATTGCGTTCTCTGGCACTATCTACAAATACCAGGATTGTGCCCTAGAGAAATGGACCTGAAGAACGATGACTTGTTTTTCACGCAGATGGTGTGGTGCAGCCCTTATTCATGTGAGGTATAAAAGGTAAGCCTTTTTCTAGTCTTTGAATGCTGCAAAATTATTTTTACCCTTGTGAATACTTCTTGTCTACAATGAACAATTTCTGTTTTTAATCTTTTTTCATATGAATTTGCTATATCCATTTAACACAGCATAGAAATGTTAAACAAATGTAGAGGAAAAGTAGTAAAAACTTCCAGGCATGTGCGCATTAAATAATATATAATAGTCATCCCCATTTAATATTATTTGAAGCATATAGAAAAAAAAATAGGTAACCGAATATCAGTGGGGTTACTTCAATTAAAGGAACAGTACTGACCAAACTACATTCTCAGTCTTAGTACACCACCTGAGAGGACTAATGTCTTTGAGGATGCCCTGAGTCATGCATTTCCCTCTTTGCTACTGCACTAGGCATAACACAGTATACCAGTTTTGCCTACAGTTTTCCTTTAACAATACCTAGAAAATGTGTACTGTCAAAAAGTGATAAATTCAATTGTATATAAATGTGTAAGGGGATGACTGTCGTGTGAGCAAGACTTAGTGGCATAAACATACACTACATAATTCAAAAGTAGACAACCCAAGTTACAGGTAATCCCAAAATAGACATAACTTAAAGAAGACCTGTGACAATTCTGGAGGATATTCTCTTAAAACCCAAAGGAGTGGGTCAGTAGGGACTAACACTGCGGACAATGGGTAGTTGTGTATCTTCTGTGCCACCGTGAGCGAAGATGGTATAGTCGACCACGCCAAAGAGCGGAGTCTAAGGGGCCCTGGGTCTTCACCGGAACCCACAGCATGGCAGGACTGACTTAGCTGTGGGGAATCCCCAGGTCGCTACCCCTGATGTGGCTACTTGTGGTGACAGCCAAAGTGCAGGACAGTGGGCATGGGCAGAGGTGATCAGTGACAAGCAGGTGCAACCGTATAGTTGAGCAGTGTCCCAGACAGGTAGCAGACTGGTATGGCTGCAAGTAACAGCAGTAGGTATATGCAGGTACGACAGGGGTTAACTGTAGAAAACACAGGGGTTAACTCAGGAACAGCAACCACACAGCAGACAGGGGTCAGGATCAATGAAGCACCACAGCCATCAACAAACTGACACCAGAGCAGAGTCAGGAAGTTCCTTAAATCATAGGAGGAGAGGTCATGCCAGTCCCGGGAAACTTCCTTGACTTGGGAGACTACAACTGGAACAGCAGAAACGGTAGACAGGGGCAGAGAATAGGAGGGGGTAGCCCAGTTGGCGGGTTTTGGGATGTGATTGGCATTGCTCACCCCAATAGATAACCTCAATCGTTTTCTCCAGATGGAAGATAGGCAAGCAAGAACCAGAGTCTAAGAGGTCAGGAACTTGAAACGTAGAACCAGATTCAAAACTGAGGTTGGCCGGTGTGGTCAGATGAGGACCAGATGCATCTTCTCCAGTTACCTCACCCCAAACCTGGCACTTGGGTTTTTTAGGGCAGGACAGACTGGGCAGTTTTTCAGGAAACGTTCAGGGCTGCCACAGTATAAGCACAAGTTCAGACTGCATCGGCGAGTGCGTTCCTCCAGAGTTAGATAAGCATGATTCACTTGTATAAGTTCATCTTGAGGATTCGCGGGTGACGGGAATAGGAGGCTTGGGAAGACAGGGCTAGAATCCACAGGGCGTGAGTGAGCACAAGATCATGGACCGGAGTAGGAGAGAGGACAGGCGAGTTTATCATGTTGGAGGATGCCTCATGCACGACAGAAGGAGCCAGGGACACAGCGGAGGCATGGGAAGTCCTGCCAAGGCAGAGACCGCAGCATGAACCTTGACACCGGTATTGTGCTGTTCTTCTGTTATCCCTTGTAGAAATGTATTACTCAATGTGTCAGATGGGTGTTTACATTCCACTTCCATTTTCAAAGGGGTGTGTCCCTGACTGCCTGCACTGAGTGGACAATGTCAAAAATATCGGGACAGAAATGTAGTTGGTATTACCTATCTGAAAGATTAAGTAATACAGTTCTGAAGGATGCGAGGAAAAGCTCACACAAAGTTATAAAGAGAAGTTACATGGAATTGGTATATCACAGGGAACATGGGGCATTTACTAAAACAGACATGTCAGGCATAGCCACAGCTCCTCTTTAAAGCTCTTGGACCCCACTGCAAAATCTGTATTCTACTGTATACAATTCATAATACTAGTGTCTTTTTATGTGTCACAGTAGTTGTTAGGCATTTTTAGTCACTAGGACTGGACTTGTGCACCCCCTATAACTACACCCTGCCCCAGGTGTGTAAGATTGGGTAGAGTTGAGCGAAATATATAGGGCACTGATGTGTTGCAGCCTAAGATAAATAATTTACACACTTTTTATCCCTGCTTTGTACTTAATCTAAGCTGTTTTTTTAGACATTTTTCCAGAACAGGCCCACGTTGACTACGGCATTTCTAGCAGGCTCCAAGTTACTGGTTGGAAAGGTGGTTTACTATAAGTCACTCTGTTCTGGCATGCAACCATTCTAATACTTCTTTTTTCTGGGGAGATGGTGTAGCTGCTTTTCTTACGTTATGTACCTTTTTACTGCTGACAATTAGCTGAATTTGAAGGATGCAGGCTCACTAAGGCTAAGTTTACATCTGCATTGGAGGTTCCATTCTGTGCCTTTGACATAGAGTTGCTGCCGGATCTGTTTCATGACCAGCGGTTGCTCCAATGGGTCTATCAGGTTTCTTTCTTTAATCACTTTAATGGAAAAAATAAAGCTGTATGCTGCTCTCAAGTGGAAGAATACAAGCCCACTTAGACCTGGTTCACATCTGATTCTAAGGTTTTTTTTTGGGCCCCTGACACAGAGTTAATGCTTAATCAGTTTCATGACAGACACCAGCAGTGACTGGAATGGTGTCCATCAGATTTCTTTCATGGTGTCCATCATTATGATGGAAAAAACAATCCAGCATGCTGGACTCAAATGGAAGAACACAAGCTCACTAAGGCCTGGTTTACATCTATATCGAAGGTTGCATTCTGGGCCTCTGACATAGAATTGGTGCCGGATCAGTTACATGATGGACACCAGTGGTGATCGCAATGGGATCAATCGGGCTTCTTTCATGGTGTCTAGTATTGTGATGGAAAAAATAGCTCTGCATGCTGTACTCAAATGGAGAGATGCAAACTCACGAAGGCCTGGTTCACATCTGCATCAGAGGTTATGTACTGAGCCTCTTACGCAAAGTTGGTGCTAAATCGGCTTCATGATGGACACCAGCGGTGACTGAAATGGTGTCCATTGGATTCCTTCCATAGTGTCCATCATTTTGATGGAAAAAATAATGCAGCATACTGCACTCAAATGGAAGAATGCAAGCTAACTAAGGCCTGGTTCACATCTGGATCAGAGGTTGTGTTCTGAGCCGCTGACACAGAGTTGGTGCCAGATCAGTTTTATGACAGACACCAGTGGTGAACGCAATGAGATCCAGCAGGGTTTTTTTTGTGGTGTCCATCATTTTGATCGAAAAAATGATGTTACATGCTGACTTCAAATGGAGGAATGCAAGCTCACTAAGGCCTGGTTCACATCTGCATTGGAGGTAGCGTTCTTAGCCTCTGGTGCAGAGTTGGTGCTGAATTTATTTCATGACAGACACTAGCAGTCACTGGCATGGGGTTCTTTCATGGTATCTATCATTTAAATAGAATAATTACTGCTGTCTGCAGCACTATTTTTTCCATAATTCTTTATAGTATCTGCAATGGAGGCTCTGAATGGTACCTCCGACGCAAATGTGAACCAGGCCTAATGGCCATAGAGTATATACTTGCAGTATTATCTATGTGTATGATGTTGCTACCTCACCTGAAAAACATAACTGCAGATCCTGGTGTATAACTCAGTAGTTCAGGGCTATTTACGATGGAAAAATCGTATTGGGTCACTAAGCCACTAAAAGCCCAGTAACACCAAAGGTTGCTTTCTTTTTTTTCCAAACATAAAAATCCTGGGCATCACTTCAGTAATTCATATACAGGATTAGACAACTGCCAAGTTATTGCAGTACAAAAAGATAGATCCTCAGACACCTGTCAAGTTGATGAAAGCAGTGCCATCGTCTGACCTTTGCCAGTTCAAGGTCGATAATGAGACAAGTCAGGCAGTGAGATCAGCTTGTGCTGACTCCATTAGTGTTAGCTCTGTGTGTGTGCCGAGCAGCACTGTACCTCCTGTCAATTAGTGTGGGTAAACCAGAGGCACAGCATAGTGTGCTGCTGTTACCTTTTCCTTTACACCCTGCTGCATTTTAATTAGCTTTCTCCCTTGACTATTCCTTCAGAGCTTCATTACTGCCATCTTCTAGAAATTCAGGGGAAGCTTTTTTACATTTCTCCTCATAAATTAAAAGAAAGGGCTGATTATTCGAACAATAGATTCTGATAATGTAGAACCGTGTGCTGGATTTTAAGGGCATTATTATAATACAATGTTCTTCAATGTCGGTCAGAACCTTCCCCACAATCAAATGAAGCCCAAGGGGCACAATTTAAAATCAGCAGGGGATATCGGCTTTTCAGTGAAAAGTGGAAGCCTATGCATTCATGCGTGTAAGCATGCATCACGTTTATGCTGGTATAACTCATAATATTCCTGCTTAAAGATATTCACTAATGTAAAACACATAGCAGTGTGTGGAGAGCTGGATAAATGGAATTAGTGAAGCAATAGAAGTGTGCAGCAATTCTGCTGTTCCTTTGTTTAGAAGGTCACTTATCTCCCTGGTGCAGAGAATTAAAACATTCACTTGTAGTTTGTGTTTGTCCGTGCATGTGTATGCCTTAGATAAAGTAAAATTATGGTCTAAGCAGAGATGCAAAGAAAGTCAATGGACAATGATTCAAAGCTACAATGCTGAGACATACATTTATGCAGTGTTCTGAAATAAGCCAAAATGCCAGCAACATGGAAATTTCTTTTTGTGCACCTTTTATAGCAGAACAAATAAAATAAAATTACAGATTTAACCAGAATGCATGGTAATTCTCTTAGCGTTCTTTTATTCTAATATGTAGTAGCAAAATAAGGCTTATTTAAGCACTGCTTAAGTGTATGAGTATGTGAATAAATGCTTAAGATAGGAAAATCAGGGTATTTGTACAGCTCTGTGGAATATGTTGCTACTATATAAATAATGAATAGCTATTTGACAAAAATGAATTAATACATTATAAAGGAGACAGACACCAGATAGCTGCCTAAAGCGGTCTCGCCAGAGACAGAGAGAGCTATGGTATATCCAGGAAAAGGTATCTCCAGCCACATTGCCCCATAACTGATTGCCATCTCTTCCATGGTCATGTCCTTTTAACATAGCTTGGCCAAGAGGTAACATTAAGAGCCTCCAGCACAAAATGCATCGCTATTTTTTCCATTTATATGGCACATATCAGGACGGTAATCTGATGGACCTTATAATAGTCAATGTGGTCTACTGAGGGCCTATGTTGTCTGTCATGTAAAGGATTTGGCACTGCAATAATTTTAGTTTTTCTGTTCCTATGACGGAACAGAAATCATAATGCAAGTGTGGACCTAACCTAATTTTTGAGGGGCGTAGTTTAAGTTGACAAATACATTACTAAGGATTTTTTTTTATTTTTTGTAGCGTAAACATAAAGTTTTTTTCTGCATTTTTTACACCATTCACAATACACACTAAATAACCTGTTAGATTAATTCTACAAGATATTACAGTCATGTAGATACATAATATGTGTAAGAGTATGCGAAATAAGTTTTTAATTAAATTTTTTTATTTTATCATTTATTTTATTTTTTTTTACACTTTTTTATTTTTTTTAATCCCATGGAGGGATAACTATTTAATAATTTTTTTTTACACTTAGTAATGTATTAGCATATTCATGTATGCTAATATATTACCTTTTGTGTATAGGCTTGCTATACAGACAGCCCTGGGGCTACTGTAGGTCTCTAGGGCTGACTATACAGACATTCTCTGGGCTTCATCGGGTCACCGGGAGTCCCGATGACCCGACGGATCAGGGGAATGCCCTTTGATTATGGTAACGAATCATGACAATCAAAGGGTTAAGCATCAGAGATCAGAGACTTCCTCCGCTTCCCAGTGGGAGCCACAAAGCCCCTTGTCGAAAGACATTGTTAAAAGACAGTAGGTGATCATTAAGGGGTTAAAGTAATATTTAAAAGGCTGTAATTTACCAATAACTATCAGTGCTAGTTTTTACTACTGAAAACATCAATCTGTTATAAAAAAAAACACTGCTATACTAACATTGAAAACAAATCACAAAAAATGGGGTCAAAATTCACTAAAAGTCACATAAAAGGCCTACTTATTGTTGCGAGAGTCACTGCCGTATATCAGTAGGGATCCTTGATGCAGGTTGCGAGATGGTGTATTGTGGGTCAAAATAACACCTAATGTATGATTTTTGTAGGATGTAGTCTGTAGTGGAGCATGTACAGTAGATGTTGCTACGCAGTCCACCTAAATACATAGTTTGATATGACCCATACCCTGAACACCAGCATGATGCATTACAAGTAACAGAGTAACTAGCACTTTTTAAGAGCCTTATCTATGCACACATATAATAATAATCACCCACCCCATCATGAATAGTAGTTGAGTGTTTATCAGTGTTTTTCCGCATATGTTTTACGTGTAATCCCATAGGCTAAGACTAGCAGCACCAACCTACAATTTAGCATAGCAATCTAATTTGATAGCAAAGTGTTATAATAGATGTGGATGAAATCACCACAGAGCCTTGGCCTTAGACCGTACTGTAGACTCATGGAGTATCTAACCACAGGGGAGCTTAACATTGTCTTGTCTTGTGTACACTTTAGTGTGTTATGGAATGGGAATAGTCAGTTAAGTGCCTTAGTGGGTGTTGAATATTGCATCCCCCTCCCCCCAGACACACTCAAACAATGCTTCTAGTGTATTCTATTTAATGAAGTCATTTTCTGCCTAGTACATGGTCTAAAATTTCCAGGATCCTCCTTTTAGCTAGTGTTAGCTAGTATGAAGTGTTAGGCCATGTTCACGCTGCTTAAAATGGGCCGTATTTCGGTCCGTAATTACGCGCCGAAGTGCGCAAATTACGGGCTGAAAAAGGCCCATTAATTACGGTAATCCACAGTTCTCATAGAGATAAGTGACATGTGAATTACTAGCGGCGTATACGCGCCGCTAGTAATGATTGTCTATGGGCCAGCGAAGTGCCGGCCCCCCGCTCCCTCCACGGCTCCCGCCCCCGGCCACACGGAGTAATTGCGGGACGTAATTACGTCCCGCAGTTAAGCCGTGTAAACCTAGCCTTAGCTAGCAATTTATTGTGTTGCTGTTTTTTGGTACTCTGAAGAAAAGTTGCTACATCTGAATATGGCTGTTTTTTGCAATTGTGCATTTGTTTTAAAGGTTATATGTTTTTCTTTGCAACCTGCTGAGAGTCGTTATTTTCTTAATTGATAGGGCAGAAATCCACTTTTTGTCTCTACTGCAGAATGGCTTTTTGCACCTAACTGCAGGATAATTTACAAATAATTTAGGTTCTTAATTTAGCTACACTTAATAGAAATGATTGTGGTAGACCGTTTCCTTTTACTTGGATCAATAAGGACAATTAAGGACAAAAGGACAAGCAAACAGGAGATCCAACAATGAAATGCTTTTTGGAGAACATCCATTAAGGATTTGAACAGGATCTTCAAATGCAGTGATGTGCCCTTGACAATAAAAATCCAACTTGTACAAACTATGGTCATTTTAATACCATCATATGGTTGAGAGGGTTGGACAGTAAGGAAGAAGACAGGAAGGAAATTGAGTCCTTTAAATCATGATGCTGGAAAAGAGACCTGCTTGAGCCATAGATAGCTAGAAAAACAAACAAATCTGAATATTATTAGGAGGCCCAGATGACAAGTCTATGGTTCTCATATTTTGCACTCATCATGCATAGGAAAAGATCATCAGAAAAGTACACTATGCTTGGCAAGTTAGAAGGTAAACAGAAAGAGTGTAAGACCAGCGATAAGTTTAATTAACACAACAGAAAAGGATATGGAGACCAAACTCTCTGTAGTTAGCCTGAAATGAAGTGGCGTAATGGGGCGTAGTCTAAAATGGACAACGCCACTGACTAAGAGAAGAAGCAGGAAGGTTTAAGGGATTTTTAGTAAGTTGCAGTGTGTATACACTCACCGGCCACTTTATTAGGTACACCTGTCCAACTGCTCGTTAACACTTAATTCTAATCAGCCAATCACATGGCGGCAACTCAGTGCATTTAGGCATGTAGACATGGTCAAGACAATCTCCTGCAGTTCAAACCGAGCATCAGTATGGGGAAGAAAGGTGATTTGAGTGCCTTTGAACGTGGCATGGTTGTTGGTGCCAGAAGGGCTGGTCTGAGTATTTCAGAAACTGCTGATCTCCTGGGATTTTCACGCACAACCATCTCTAGGGTTTACAGAGAATGGTCCGAAAAAGAAAAAACATCCAGTGAGCGGCAGTCCCTGTGGGCGGAAATGCCTTGTTGATGCCAGAGGTCAAAGGAGAATGGGCAGACTGGTTCGAGCTGATAGAAAGGCAACAGTGACTCAAATAGCCACCCGTTACAACCAAGGTGGGCAGAAGAGCATCTCTGAACGCACAGTACGGCGAACTTTGAGGCAGATGGGCTACAGCAGCAGAAGACCACACCGGGTGCCACTCCTTTCAGCTAAGACAGGGAAACTGAGGCTCCAATTTGCCCAAGCTCATCGAAATTTTGGACAGTAGAAGATTGGAAAAACGTTGCCTGGTCTGATGAGTCTCGATTTCTGCTGCGACATTCGGATGGTATGGTCAGAATTTGGCGTCAACAACATGAAAGCATGTATCCATCCTGCCTTGTATCAACGGTTCAGGCTGGTGGTGGTGGTGTCATGGTGTGGGGAATATTTTCTTGGCACTCTTTGGGCCCCTTGGTACCAATTGAGCATCGTTGCAACACCTTGTTGAATCTATGCCACGAAGAATTGAGGCAGTTCTGAAGGCAAAAGGGGGTCCAACCCGTTACTAGCATGGTGTACCTAATAAAGTGGCCGGTGAGTGTATATGGGAAAGAAAGGGTTAACTTTACTGGGAGGAGTTTAAAATCCCAGCAAAGGCAGGGAGGTTATTTAAGGAGGGGTTGGACATACACTCAGTTAGTAGTGTATGTAGACAAGCGAAGTTCCCACCGACCTGCCTGCCTGCCCCAGAAAGAGTGGGGAGTTGAGAGGGTGTTGTGGCAGCAGTAGGATGCAAAAAATAGGGTGTTCCTTGTAGGCAGTAAAACTTTAATTAGCAGGTCATGGAGAACCAGGTGTGTGCACCATATTGGAAATGAAAGTTGAAACGGGGTTCCTGGGCAAAAACTGACTCAGGAATAGGTTTATTCTTTGGTGCTCTTGGGTTGGTAATAGCGGCTAAGCTTACATTTCCCTTTAAAAGAATATTGTGGAAATGGTCCTGAAACGGGGTCTGCTGCTTTTAAGAATCTTCTTTACATTTTTCTTTGGGTATCAGTTAAAAAGTTTTGAATAATTTGGTATTATGTTCAAGGGTTCTTTGCTGTAATGTTGACTGTGTTATGTCAAAAGTGTGCAATGAATTGTTGACTTGTCACTTTTACACCACAGTGGAGTGTCTGTCGTTATTTGAAGAGTTGGAGTAAGGTCATAGCTGACTGGTAGACTTCTTATCCTAGAGTCAAGCGATCATAGTTTAGAACATCTGATCACCATCAACTTGGCTATTCAATAAAGATGGCAACCCACCATTTCATCAATCCTCGCCTTGAAGCAAGAGTCTTCATCAAATATTGAAACCTAAATGTCACCCATATAACTTTTGTTCTTCTTCTGCTCGCAGTATTTTTTCAGTCAATTTTTTGCAAGCCAGATACTCACCTGCATTAATAGAAAGTGTAGAAAAGAGAACTTAGCATTTTTAGTGAAGACAAACCCCATGTGATAAAAATAAATTTAAAGTAAATCATCTATCTTCCCAGCATATGTACAAAAGACTATTAAAGACATCAGTTAAAATGATAGAATAAACATCTGTATAAATTATAGTCATTAGTAAAAAATAACATGAATCATTGCCATGGATGCTTGTCAAGGCTTTGTCAACGCTTCCATAAATATTACCTTCATTGTATTAACATAGTATACCTCAGCTGTTCTGGGGTAGCTAAGAAATACGGGTTAGGTAATATTTTATACTTTTATCTAGCTAATGGTTTTGCTTGACTTAACGAACTTGTAGTACATTTACACGGTGTTCTCTGTATGCAAACTCCAAAGGGATTAATGCATCAGCATGAATCTTGGCAAGGATAAATACATGGTCTGTGCTGTCGGCATTTATTTACAAGGGGGAAAAAGAAGTGATATTAAAATAAAGTGCAATCATGTTTCTATTTAAAAGTGGTTATAGCCAACACTATTGCAAAATATGTCTGGACGGAACCCAAAGGCTGCACCTGCAGAGATTTCTCAGTAACTGCACAACAGTGGAGCTTTCAGAATAAGGCCTAAACAGCTCTCCTGTCATATTACTGGCAAAAGTTGGTTAATCCTGTTAATAAGGAGTGCAGAAAATGAAACATTTGTTTGGTGCCTGTGTTTCTAAGACAGCTTGTGGCTCTTCAGGGTAGCCAAAAGAGCAACTCTCCCATTACCACACTGTTAAAATGTTTTACTTTGCCCTATAAATGAATAAAGCATCTTTTCAGTCCCAGCCAGGCCAGATGTACTGAGATGGTTTTAATAAAGAGCTCATCGAATTGCCTTTCTTCTTTCTTGTTATCTATCTGCCTCTCTTTTCTGGATGCAATCCTGCCTCTTCAAGTTAAACAAATTAACACAATGGATTAAATATTCCTGCTGAGAAAATGAAGACATACAGAAAAGCGTACTGTTTACTACCGCTTGTCTTATTGCAGAAAAATAATAATGTCATATTTCACATGCTGTCTGTGCAGGTCAAGAAATGAAAGGTTTTTGAAAGCTGCATTATAACTTTAGAAATCATACTAATTAGTATTAATAATTAAATGTTTATTTACATATAATAATAACAACATATTTCAATATATTCTGACATTCAGGACAGGAGGCAGACATCCTAAAAACATAGCAATGCAATCAAATGAACAACAAGCAATGAGACAAAAGAGGCCTGCCCTTAAAGGGATTTTGTCCTCTGGTAAAATCTCTACTGAGGCCAGATCGTAAACATCTACAAGCAGTGTCGGACTGGGGTACCTGGGAACCACCAATGAAGTTGATTCTTTGGGCCCATCAGTGGCATTGATGCCTGAAGCCCACCATTGGATTCTTAGGACCATGACTGCATATGAATTTTGTGCTCTGCCTTTCTTTCTTTCTCTGCCTTACTCTCTGAATGTAGCCCCGGGCCTGCCATTCCCAGTGGCTCACTATACCCAGGGGCCCTCCGGGGGTTTTCCCTGTTCTTCTGTGGGCCAGTCTGAGCCTGACTACAGGTCAGCCTCAGAGAATGGGAAGAAGGAATCATTTGCGCAGCTCTCCCCCATTCATGTCTATGAAAGTTCTGAACATAGCAGAGCACACTCCCGTATCTCTCTCCCATTTATGTCTATAGTAGTTCTGAATATAGCCAGCACACTCGCCCAGCTGTATTCATAGCTCCTATAGACATAAACAAGGAGAATTGCGCAAACATGGCCTTCACCCTGGTCTCCGCTTTAAGAGCTTACAAGACCTTTTAACCCATTTAGCCCATATATACCATAGGGTTCTATTGTGATCAAAGTTTGGCAGTGGAGGAGCCATTTATACATAAAGTAGTGGTAAGACTCACTGAACCTGGTATTATTGCTAGAAGTTTGATTAGATGGTAGGTTTTTATGTAAGGGGTTATACTTGTGTTGGGATGTTGACAGTAGTGGATTGCCATGGGAAAACAGGGAGTAGGATGGTAAGCTCGAGGGGAGGAGCTGGGCCGAGGAGAAGGGGGCCAGGTTGTGCAGAGGGGAAAGCTGCAGTTGGTGACAGAGTTACTAGTTGGGAGTCAGTCAGAGTTGGCAGTTGGAGAGTGACCAGGAAGCAGCAGGCCCCTGAATCTGACATGAGGGGTGGCCGATACCCCTGTTTGGCAAGGAAGGAAAGGCCTTTGAAGCTATGCACTTGTATATAGTTAGCGTTTAAAGCAGAAGAAAATTGGGAGAGGCCGAGGAAAGCTCCCCATTCAAGAGTCGGTGCGTGTCTGGAGAGAAGGCATCAGTCAGGAAAGCAGCAAGGAGTTCAGCAGGAGGCCTGGGCTGTAGTGGAAGAGCCACTGGAGTGGTCAGGTAGAAGCAGTGAGGTGGGCAAGAGGAGAACCCCTCGGGAACTGCGTGTGTGTGTATGCTGAAGCTTCTGAATCCTGAGTCACGGACGAACTGGATGTTCTGCAACAGTCGCTGGAAGATGAGAGTAAAGGCCTTGTTCATCCTGATTTGGTGTCTGTCAAGTTATTCCTCTGCCGGTGCACTATACAGTCTCAAGCCACACCTCTCCCTGGAATAAAAAAAGAACCCTAGGTTCCTCAAGTTTTACATTTACACAGATGTGTTGAAGATAAGGCTCTGCTTGTTGTTGTTTAAAAAAATTCTGGGATATTTATCTGCAGACCATTGGCAGATCTAGCAAAATTTGGTGCAATCTGCTCAGAATCTGATTTAGTCAAGCATGAAATATAGCTAATTCTGGTGAGACTATAGCCTAAAGATAGCCCTTCACCAAAAATTGGTCATACACAATAGATAGCAGTCAGCCAAACACTTGTTCTGCCAACAGATATCTTATCAGACTCTCTCGTACACATGTATGCTTGCATGCTTGGTTCAGCCGAACATGCATGTGTTAAATGGGGAGGAGAAGTACACTGTTGCCACACCGCTCTTGACTTGGCTTATCTCCATTCAGAATAAAAATCATCTGTTTGTGGAATATTGGGAGGCCACCATTCACATTAGGTGGTCTGCTGGTCTTGCCATAATCAAAAAGTTCAGGTAACATTAATCTAATGTTTATGGACAGCTATATGTAGCTTTGGACCAAATATATGAGAACAAAGGATTGGGCATTTAACAGGCTTAACAGGCCTCATTCCTTCCTTCCTGACACATGCTATTGAGGGAGAATCAGGATACTACCATACTCATTAGATGGGTGTTCAATCACAGTTGATATTCATCTAATGTGTGTGGGCAGTGGCACCTTAAGGGGCCGTTGACACGGCTTATTTCGCAGCGGATTGGAGCCGTTCTGCGCACCGGATTTGCGCTGCAGTACGGCTCCAATCCGTCGCAGTAATTACGGTAATCCACAGGTCTCATAGAAAACAGTGGATTCTGTCGCAATACGCGCCGTGGAAAATGCAAGTCTATGGGGCCGGCGGGCAGCACCCCCACACCCGCCCCTTATTCAAGCCGGAATTGCGAGCGCAATCCGGCTCGCAATTACGGCTTGAATAAGCTGTGTGAACATGGGCTAAGGGTACATCCTCATGATGAGTAAAATTTACTTGTCAGATTCTGCCATTGAAAACCGCAATGAACAAGATGGTGTTCAACGAGCATTTACATGGTATTGCATATGGATTAAGGGTCGATTTTTTTAATCGTGGTTTACAGTCCGAAGTTAATCCCATTCATTTCTATGTGGTTTTGGAACCACATACAGATGTTTAGCCATCCCCATTGACATCAACAGCAAATTTCCACACGTTTTCCACATGGAATACGACCAAAGACTGAACATGTTTTTTACAGCGAAAAACGACCACCAAAAATATAGCTTGTATTTATTACAATGTGAATTTTCTATTGAGGTCAATGGGAAGGGTTTACTTTTGGTTGTAGATGAGTATTTCAAGTTGGAATCCGCGTAAATTCCAACTTGAAATATTTGTCATTTGGACATAGCTTAAGGCAGGCACGTAACTAGTGGGTTAGCAGACATAACAGTTCACTACCAGCAGGGCAGAGCTGCGGGGCACAGCGCATCCTGCCTCTGAATGCATGGGCCCTCTGTCCCAAGAGGTCAAAGGCAGGACTGCCCAGTCTTAACCAGTCTTAACAGTGCAGAACTTCGCCAGCGCTCCGCTCTGCCAATCTGCCTGGTAAGCCTGTAGGCCTACAGTGCTGACGTGGGTGGCGCGATGACGTTACATCATCGAACCATCCGCGACGGGCACAGAGAATGGCTGGGAGCTCGTCTCATTGTGGGAACGTGGAGAAAGGTAAGTAAGCTATTTCTTTTTTTGTACACTAATGAAACTTGTCTAAACCCTGTCTACCTATATGGGGCTCCCATAGCTACCTAAACCCTGTCTGTCTACCTATATGGCCCCTATAACCTACCTAAACCCTTCCTACCTATATGAGGCCCCTAAACCCTGCCTGCCTACCTATATGGCCCTCTGTAGTTACTTAAACCCTACCTGCCTACCTATATGGGCCTCTATAACCCACTTAAACATTGCCTGCCTACCTATATTGCCCCTATACCCTACCTAAACCCTTTCTGCCTACCTATATGGCCCCTATAACCTACCTAAAGTCTGCCTGCCTATTTGGGGCCCCTATAGCCTATTTACCGACCTACTTATGTGGGCGCCATCTATAGCCTACCTACCTAACTATCTGGGGCCCACCTACAGCTTACCTGTGGCCCACCTACTGCCTACTTAGCTACCAGGAGCCTACCTACAGCCTACCTACCTACCTGAGTGCTGCCTACCTAACTGGGGCCTAACTACTGCCTTACTGCCTACCTAGGACAAATCTACCTACCTATCTGTAGCATACCTGAGACCTGCCTAACTACTGCCTACCTACTTTGGATCAATCTACCTACCTACCTGAGGCCTATGTACTGTCTACCTACCTACCTGGAACCTACCAACCTACCTACCTAGGGCTTACCAACCCATTTAATGGGGTCTACCTGGTAATAGGATTCGGAGGGGTACAGGACATAGATGTAACAAAATCTCCAGGGGTTTAATCCTCTGTTCCTCCACTTTCCTCTAGGAGACTGTGCCTCTAAGCTTTGGCCTGTACCAGCATTGCTACCCCTTGGAAGTTTGTACAGAGTTAGTGGACAGGGAGTGAGGTGCTGGAAAAGTGAGGGATTCTAAGATATTTTTGTCCAAATCTATAGGGACGAGTGGTAGCTATTTATATCTAGCCATTTATATCTAGCCATCAAGTCATCATGGCGGCCTGGACCGGATGCAGAACAAAAGGAAAAGATGTAACTGTACTGTAATCACGTATAGGTCTGCAGAGCCCGTGTACACATATCTACAACTATATGGTCCCTGTATGGTGGTAATATGCAGTCTGTAGAGTCTGTGTACACTAGTATATATCACTATATGGTGGTAATATTGGTCTTTGTATACTGATCTTTATTCGGTAATAGTATAGGGGTATTACTCAGTCACTATCTGGTGGTAATTTGTGGTCTTGTTCTGGCGGTATAATCAGGTCCATATGTAGTAACGTTATTGGGAATGTTGGTCTTGGTATAGAGGGATTTATTTGTTAGTAGTATGATGGGGATATCTATGGTGAGGTATCCACTCCTTGTATTAACTAGTAACTGCATGACTCCCAGTAAATGTTCGTGGTTGGGGTGGCATCCAACAGTTTGCTATGGGGCCAAGGCTTCTCTAGTGTCCTCCATTTACGATTCATTCTTGGTTTTGAATTCAAAAACTACATCTAAAAAGCTGAACTTTTGATTAGACAGACAGAGATAGATAGATACAAAGAGTGATAGATAGATACAAAAAGGGATAGATAGACAGACAGACAGACAGACAGACAATGATAGATAGATAGATAGATAGATAGATAGATAGATAGATAGATAGATAGAGGACTTTTACAGTGTTTTTTTACATGTGTGAGGTTGGTAATGTCCCTTCACGTGTTTTAATAAATTCAACACTTCGAATAATTTTGGAGTGTTTGTTTCATCTTAACGGCACACGAGCGCCGCAACTCTTTCTTTTTCATCCGGATATTTTACTAGATAGATAGATAGATTCAAAGAGGAATAGATTAGATAGATAGATAGATAGATAGATAGATAGATAGATAGATGCTGAAATAAAGTATATGTAGATTTTTATTAACACACAGAAGGATCACATTAACACACATAGTAATATTAAGGCTGTAGAACTGTCCAAACAAAAAAGCCTGCAGAATAGTAATTTGCACTTGTTTAACAAGAACAGTTGAATCTTGTTGTGTTTCGAGCTGATAATAAGATTTGTAGAGGTGTCACTTTTGCGCTGCTTTTCAACCCTTGATGTTTTCATCACTACTTAGAATTAATTCTGTTCAGCAATATGCAATACAATGCATCTGATTAAAAGTACTGTGTCAAAATGAAACCAAAAAGATTGCACATTTAAAACCATTGTTTCTAATTTATTTGAAAACAAAAGTCCAAATCCAAGTTTAATGACAAGGCATTCATGCTGTGTTTGGAGCTCAGAAAGCCATTTTCTCTATGGTCTGTGTATACTAAACAGCACTAATGTGTCTTATAATGTCACTAATAAAAAAACATCAACAAGAAATGCATTGTCATTTTATGTACTATATAGCTCTTTACAAGGCAGTGATACTGATAAATGAAGCTGTGTAATCACTCTGGATTCCTTTGTTACATTTCACAGTGTGAAAATAGCTTGATCTCAGCATGTTACCAGGAAAGAAATAAACAAGCTTTCTCGATTTTCTCCATCAATCTTTCCTTATTTTTATAATTAAAGCCCTTTCACACTCCGTGCCTGCAAAAAAATAGAAATGGGAAAGGCAAAAAATAATAAAAGCTTCAAAAACCATTTCTCCTCTTCTATTTATCGGCTCTGGTTAGACGGCTGGAAGACTGTTCCTCTACAATTCACAGCTCTAGTTTCAAAAAGGGCCTCATTAAAATTTACTTTCACCTGCCATTTCCCCCTTACCATTTGCTGTCTTTTTATACTTGGTGATCATTAGTTATCAGCATGAGGTTCAAAGGTATATCTAGCCATCTTTGGAAGAATGACACATTCTACAATAATGCCTTTGAAGACATTTGTCACATACTCTCCCTATACTAGTCTCATTAATGTTCAAACTATCTTTTTTCCCATTTATGCCTTTTCTACCCTTATTTTTCTCTAATTAGCTTTTTTCTTCTTCTGATTCCACTATTTCAGTTTCAAGAAGAAAATAAGCGGATGTCATATCGAGGAACCCCAAGGCCATGAAAACTAGCATAATTAATAACTATCACTCATTAAACTTTTAGTTATGGAGTGTTTTTCATACATTACTTATTTATTTTGAGTTTTTTCCTGTTCAAGATAAATCTTTGTTCTTGGTCTCTAGTTACAGGCCATAAGCCACTGCTCTGAAATAGTTATGTGCATAATAAAAAAAAAGAAAAAAAAAGAATATACTTTGATAATGTCACAAGAGGTGCTGTGTAACATAATCCAGTTTAGTTATTTAATTATTCATCCTGGTTCAACCTATTGCATTTATAGTAACCAACTGACCTTGCAGTTGGTAGTCTAAAGGCATGTTCACACGGCTTAAAATTGGCCATATATCGGTCCGTAATTACGCGACGAAGTGCGGCAATTACGGGACGAAAAAGTCCCATTCATTACGGTAATCCACAGATCTCATAGAGAACTATGGATTACATCTCAACTCCCCGCCCGGCGAAGCCGCCGGGCGGGGAGATAATTGACATGTGAATTTCTAGCCGCAAATACGCGCCGCTAGCAATTCAAGTCAATGGGTCGGCGAAGTGCCGCCCCCTGCTCAGTCCCCCGCTCCCGCTCCGCCCCCGGTCACACGGCGTAATTGCAGGGCGTAATTACGCCCTGCAATTACGCCGTGTGACCATAGCCTAATTAAAAGGGTTGTCCAAGTTTAGTAAAACATAATTGTTTCCTTCCAGAGTGCCACAAATTCAAAGTCAAGTGTGGCATTGTTTCTGGAAGAAAATAGTCATGTCTTTCTTACCCTGAAGACTCACTTAAAGGGGTTGTCCAGTTAAAAAAATAAATATAGAAGTACATATGCTCAATAAAATAAAAAAAACAAAACAAATACTAACCTTCCTCCTCACCTCCGTTCAAGTGCTAGCTTTTCCTGGTCTTCTGTAAACTTTCTGTCTTCTTCCGAGTGAGACGCTGATTGACTGCAGTTGCCACATACCACTCTTTTACAACACCATTTAGAAGTAAACAGCTCCAAACTGTGATTAAGCAAGGGCACATGTCTGCTGCAGCCAATCAGCATCTTGTTTGGACGAAGACAAAAAAATTAAACAGAAGACCAGAGAGATCCACCGCTGGAACGTACAGTACAGACCAAACGTTTGCACACACCTTCTCATTCCAACAGTTTTCTGTATTTTCATGACTATAGAAATTGTAGATTCACACTGAAGGCATCAAAACTATGAATTAACACATGTAGAATTATGTACTTATCAAAAATTGTGAAACAACTGAAAATATGTCTTATATTCCAGGTTCTTCAAAGTATTATTATTATTATATTATTCTTATTATTTATTTTAAAGCGCCATTGATTCCAGGGCGCTGTACAATAGAGGGGGTTACATATATAACATAAGTCAAATGAGCACAATGATAGGTGATTAATGACAATTGGAACAACAGAGGAAGAGAGGACCCTACCCGCGAGGGCTTACAATCTACAAGGAGGGGGGAAAAGACAGGAGGTGAGGGGCAGACATGTTTGTGGAGGAACTTGTGACAGCAAGGTTAGTGTAGGTTATAGGCAAGACTGAAGAGATGGGTTTTCAGGTTGCTTTTGAAACTGGTGAAAGTGGAGGAGAGTCTGATGTGTTGGGGCAGTGAGTTCCAGAGTGTGGGTGAAGCACGGGAGAAGTCTTGGAGACGGTTGTGTGAGGAGCTGATAAGGGGAGAGCAGAGGAGAAGGTCCTGTGAGGAGCGGAGATTGCGTGAGGGGAGATATCTGGAAATTAGGGCAGAGATGTATGGAGGGAAGAGGTCGTGGAGAGCCTTGTAGGTCATGGTTAGTAGCTTGAAATTAATTCGCTGGGCAATGGGAAGCCAGTGAAGGGCTTGGCAGAGGGGAGAGGCAGAGGAGTAGCGAGGAGAGAGGTGGATAAGACAGGCAGCAGAGTTAAGGATGGATTGGAGGGGAGCGAGGGTGGGAGGCCACAGAGAAGGATGTTGCAGTAGTCTAGGTGGGAGATGACGAGGGCATGGACCAGCATTTTTGTAGTGTCATAGTTGAGGAATGAGCAGATGAGAGAGATGTTTTTCAGGTGGAGGCGGCAGGTAGAGGTGAGGGTTTGGATGTGTGATTTGAAGGACAGAGTGGAGTCGAGGATTACCCCAAGGCAGCAGACTTGCGGAACAGGTGAGAGTGTAGAGCCGTTGACTGAGATAGAGAGATCAGAGGCAGGGGTAGAGTTGGATGGAGGAAAGATGATGAGCTGTTTTCTCCACATTTAGTTTTAGGAGACGTGATGAGAAGAAGGAGGAAATGGAGGACAGACAGTCAGGGATCCGGGAGAGTAGAGAAGTGACATCTGGGCCAGAGATGTAGAGTTGGGTATCGTCAGCATATAGGTGTTATTGAAAGCCGTGTGAGGCTATGAGCTGACCGAGGCCAAGAGTGTAAAGAGAGAAGAGTAGCCACCTTTTGCTTTGATTACTGCTTTGCACACTCTCGGCATTCTCTTGATGAGCTTCAAGAGGTAGTCACCTGAAATGGGCTTCACTTCACAGGTGTGCCCTGTCAGGTTTAATAAGTGGGATTTCTTGCCTTATAAATGGGGTTGGGACCAACAGTTGTGTTGTTCAGAAGTCAGGTGGATACAAGGATACACAGCTGATAGTCCTGCTGAATGGACTGTTAGAATTTCTATTATGGCACGGTGTGGTGGGCCCCTGGGCATTGTGGACACGGTGGACCACTTAGGGTATGTTCAGACGGCATTATTTCGGCGTACATTTCGCCACATACTTACGCTCTAATAAGGGCGAGATGAACTATGAGAGAACTATGGATTACGCCTCGTCCTCCCGCGCGTACAATATGATTGTATTGTACGCGCGGGGAGATAAGTGACATGTCAATTATTCGCGGCGAATACGCGCCGCGAGTAATGAATGTCAATGGGGCAGGCTCCCGAGACACACGATGTACTGCGGCATGTACTGTACACGCTATAATACATCATGTGAACATACCCTTAGATTAGCCAGTTTAGGTTATGAGTCAAGTATAGTAGCTTTAAAATAGGCCCTAAGAATCACCTCTGCTGGTGGGCCCATGAATCAACTCCAGTAGTGGGCCCTAGTAATCAACTTCACTGGTGAGCCCTAGGCACCGAAAGTCCAACATTGTTTAAGGTTTTCTTGTTTTGTTAAATGATCTCACAACCTTCCATACAATTATAATTGATTAGGCAAAAATTATGACTGCAAAGCGGTGAGTATGCCAATGCTGCTAGTAGCCAAGAGTGTTATTGTTGATGTCAGCTTTATTTTACTATCTTGAAAATGAATATACTATTAGCCTACTGGTAACACAAATTAGCTCTATGCTGCACATTCTGCTACCTGGTACTAGACTCTGTTTGGTATCCTTTTCTTTAGGGTACTAGAAATATCAGCTACAACAGGCAGTGTGTAATATATTTAGCAGTAATAATGTTAGGCCATACTTACTTAAAGGGAACTTATCCCATTGAAAATGTTATCTAATCTGCTGGTAGCATGACATAGAGTAGAAAGAACTGAGTCCAGTTGGTAAAATTATCAGTCATTGACAGCTACACTCATGCAAGGAAGGCTGTCAATCACTGAAACCATCACCTTCTGGTCTCCTTAACCCAAAATAGGCAGGGATTTGTATGAATCAAGTGGAAGTTCTACTGAATCTTTCCCTACAGAACATGCTACAAGAACATCTGACAGCATTTTCAATTGAAAGGACTCTTTTTAGCACTTAAAGTGATACAACATGGCAAAATGCATTTTACTGTAACCAGTGTTTGGTGAACTTCGTCACATATACTATACCACAACATGTTTTTAGTGAATATTTAGCCACCTTTATTGTTTTACTGTTTTACTAATAAGTAGTATTATATATCCTGACCAATGACTTTGTATCAGTCTAATATAATTATATATTATTATTAGAGATGGGCGAATTGAAGTGGAATTCGTTTAGAATTTCAGGAAAACTTCGGTTCGGAACGAAGTTGAACTTTGGGGTACTTCGCGTGAACGAAGTGTGCTCTTGATTGATAAAATGGCTGCGCGCACATGGCGTTACATGGGGCAAAGAACTCTGGAGGAAGAAGGGCATAGCCTACATGACATGTGCAGAGATGAAGCCAATCAGAGACCGGCGGGATTCTGTGACGTCACCGCTCTATATAAGTCCGGGCGCGACGCTGGGAGCTCATACCGCTCTCACTGTACTGATTAGGGAAGGTGCTGCCGCGGCTGCTTATGATAGCTGATACTAAAGAACTCATTTTTATACAGCGATTTTTTGGGGGGTGTCTCAGCTTATCTCAGAGACTGCTTCTATTAACGTTCTATTTCTGATTTTGTGGGGTATTGGATCTGAAGTCCAGTGTGCGTCCAGTGCAGCTGCATATACATTTTAATGCTATCTGCTCACAGCACATTGAATATCCAAGGGTGATCTAAGCCTGTTCCTGTTGTATTCATTTAAAGAAACAGCGTTTTTACAATACAAATACCACTTCATTTTTGGCTGCTCAATTCTTTTGCGCAATTTACATCCTGGGGTTAATTGAGCGTTGTTCTCCTGCTGTGGAGACTAAAATGAACAGTCTATTTCACCCGCAAAAATAAATATTTCATGTAGCATAATTAACAAGCTAAGGTTAATTACAAGTATATCTCTTGCTGTGTATCTTAAAATACATGCCATTGTAACACGCTACAAAGCACGTCATTTTTGGTTGCTCAATTCTTTTGCGCAATTTACATCCAGGGGTTAATTAAGCGTTGTTCTGCAGCTGTGGTGACTAAAAGAAACCTTTATTTCACCACCAAAAAATACATATTTCCTGTAGCATAATTCAAAAGCGAAGGTTAATTACAAGTTTTCCTCTTGTTGTGTAGCGTAAAATAAACGCCATTGTAACATGCTACAAAGCAGATCGTTTTTGGCGGCTCAATTCTTTTGCGCCATTCAAATCCAGGGGTTAATTTTGCGTTGTTCTGCTGTTGTGGTGACTAAAATAAACCATATTTTTCACCAGCAAAAAAGACACTTTTTCTGTAGCATAATTCACAAGCGAAGGTTAATTACAAGTTTTTCTTTTGTTGTGTAGCGTAAAATACACGCCATTGTAACACGCTACAAAGCTGGTAGTTTTTGGCTGCTCAATTCTTTTGCACAATTTACATCCAAGGGTTAACTAAGTATTTTTCTGCAGTTGTACTCAGTAAAAGAAACTTTGTTTTTCACCACCACAGAAGAAATTCTGTAGCATAATTCATATCTGAAGGTTAATTAAGCATGTTTGTGCTTTTATATTCAGTAAAATACACAGAGTTTTTAAACGGCACATACAAGTCAATTTTTCCTGCCCATTTGTGGAGAGTAATTTATATCCAAGGGTTAACAAAGCTTGTTACTGGGTTCATTTGGAGTAAAATACAGGGTGTGTATTTATCATATACAGATATCTTCATCAAACAGTGTCTGTACATTTTAGAACAAACAGTATGTCAGACAGAGAGGTGGCAGGCTCTTCACCTGCGAGTGGCAGTGGCACAAACATTCCTGGAGCAGGCTCAGGTCGCAGCACAGCAAGGGGACGTCGCAGCAGGGGTCACTCGGTGAGGCCACAACTGCCGCTGCCATCTAGCGGCCGTGTGTTGTTCAGCAACCCAATGGTTCTTGATTGGTTGACTCGGTCATCCACTTCCTCCCAGATGCCATCTGACAACCCCAGCCAAGAGTCGGTGGGAACGTCAGACACAACCCTTAGTTGGCATGGCCCGGGAGCGGGTCAGCAGCCCTCACCTGTCCTCAACCCGCCTCTGTCCCATGCGGTTCCCTCAGCCAGAGATTTATTATGTGGTCTGGGCTCAGCGCCACTATATAGCGAGGATGAACAATTTGAGGAGGGCAGTCAGCAGCTACTTGGCAGCGAAGAAATGGGGCCAATATCCCCTGCTTCTTGCAGTAGGCGGCAAAGTATAGATGTGGAGAGTGGCATGGGAGGTCATGTTGTGAGGGGTCAGCCTCTGCATACCAAGACTGGTGATGAGGACAGCAGTGACGATGAAACACAAATAGAAGAAGATGTAACCGACCGCACTTGGGAGCCGGGTGAGGCAAGGGCTTCCTCATCGTCAGGAGAAGAGGGCGTCAGCTTGCGCGTAAGGCAGCTGCGCAGCCAGCAAGTGGGTTGTGTGGCCGTGAGTCAGCAGCACTGTGAGGTTGGGAGCCAAGCGGCCACGGGGTAGAAAACCCGCTTCGCAGGTCCAAGAAAGTAGCGGCACAGGGGCTCAGCGAGGCAGCGGCGATAGTAGTCACTTAGTGCGGCGCGTTGGCGGTAAAATCAGCTACTCGGTGGTGTGGCAGTTCTTTGCTAAGACACCGGAGGAGCCGAATATGGGTATTTGTAGAATCTGTGGGCAGAAAGTGAAGCTTGGCCAGGGAGCTAACGTTGGCACCACGGCCCTGCGTCAACACATGCAGTGTACCATCCGGTGGCCTGGGAGAAACGTGGCTCAGATGGCAGCAGTAGCGGCCAGTGGCACGCATGCCATTGCAGCCAGTCAAGGCTCCACCACCTCTGCAGAAGGAAGCTGTTTCTCTTTGACATCATCTCCCGGTCCAGAAGCTCCTGCTCCTCACTACTCATGGCGCCAGCAGTCGTTTAGCGAGGCAATTGCAAAGAGACAACAGTATGCGTCCAACCATCCTAAGGTGCAGCAGCTGACCGTGCTCCTGTCCAAGTTGTTGGTACTGCAGTCCCTCCCTTTCCAAATGGTGGACTCTGCACCATTCAGAGAACTAATGGCTTGTGCCGAGCCGAGATGGAGAGTTCCAAGCCGTAATTTCTTTTCCAAAAAGGCAGTACCAGCACTTCATAAATATGTAGAACAGAAAGTGGGCCAGTCCTTGAGCTTATCGGTTTGTTCCAAGGTGCACGGCAGCGCGGACGTCTGGAGCTGTAACTACGGTCAGGGCCAGTACATGTCCTTTACAGCCCATTGGGTGAATGTGCTTCCTGCCCAGGCACACCAACAACTTGGACAGGAGACGCCGCTTTCTCCTCCACGTTGTCAAACTGTGGCTCCTGCGCCAATGTCCGCCTCCTCCTCCTCCACCACCACCATCTCAGCTTCCACAAGTACTGCTCCATCATACCACATGTGTAGGGCACAGCAGTGTCACGCAGTTCTACACCTGGCTTGCCTCAGCGAACGAAATCACACAGGGGAGGAACTGCTCCGCGTCATGCAGCAAGAAATCGATATGTGGCTTTCTCCGTGCCAACTGCAAATCGGAACCATGGTGACGGACAATGGGAGGAACATGGTGTCCGCGCTGCACCAAGGAGGGATGGTCCATGCGCCCTGCATGGCGCATGTTTTCAATCTGGTTGTGAAAAGGTTCCTGAAGTCTTCCACCGATCTTCAGAAGATTCTGAAAATGGCCAGGAAACTGTGCATGCACTTCATCCATTCCTACAAAGCCAGGAACACCCTCCTCGAATTTCAGCAGCAGGACGGCCTCCCCCAACACACTCTGATATGCGATGTTTCCATCCGTTTGAATTCCATCCTGCACATGTTGGACCGACTGTATGAACAGAGAAAGGCCATTAACGATTTTTTGATGATCCAGGCGGATAGGAGTACTCCCCTGTGTAACTTTGACGTCAGCCAGTGGCAGCTCATGCGTGACACCTGACGTTTGTTGAGGCCATTCGAGGAGGCGACGTTATTTGTCAGTCACCAGGACTACGGGATGAGTAACGTCATTCCACTGCTTCATGTCCTACAACAGATGCTGAAAAATCTGTCTGGGCAGGGGACTGGAGATGTGGCGACCACATCTCGCGGCCACATGAGTCCGGTGGGGACTGAAATGGAGGAGGAGGAGGACATTGGAGCAGAAGCATTTTCTGGTGAAATGAGTGGATTTTCTACCCAGGTGACAAGAGAGGAGGAGCATGAGCAGCTGGAGGAGGTAGATGGAGATGAGGAAGACGAGGCAGATGACCCGCAAGCACCGTGGCAGTATACAGTGGCGATGGAGGCAGGGAGCCCCTCGGAGTCACTTGTGCAGATGGCCCGCAGCATGCTTATTTGCCTGGCTAGTGACAGCCGAATTGTCAGCATCCGGTAGAGGGATGACTTCTGGCTCTCCACCCTATTGGACCCTCGCTACCGGTCCAAAATGGGAGCCTTTTTCCCAGCTATTGAGAGGGTGGACAAACTCAAATACTATAAGGAAGTCCTCCGTAGTCAGTTGGCCGCTGCCTATGTGCGGCATCGTCCCTCCTCTGACAGGTCTGACCGGGGGGTTCCTCAGCGCTCACATACTACTGCCACGGCTGCTGGGGGAAGGTGGGGGGTAGGACCAGCTCCATCACCAGTAACCTAAGTCTGGAGTCACTGATGAGCAGCTTCCTTCACCCGCCTAATGAGGAGGGTAGTTGCCAGCAGCAGCAGCAGCAGGACCTGGAGCAGTCCCTGAACCAACAGGTGGTGGCCTACTTGGACAGCACTCTGCCACCCCAATTAGAAGATCCGCTGGACTACTGGGCAGCCAAACTGGATGTGTGGCCGCAACTTGCCGAGTTTGCAGTGGAGAAGCTGTCCTGCCCGGCCAGTAGTGTGGCATCATAGCGGGTGTTCACTGCGGCGGGGGCCATCGTTACCCCAAGTAGAACCCGCTTATCCACGGGAAATGTGGAACGACTGACCTTTGTCAAGATGAATCTGGCGTGGTTCGGCTAGGATTTCCACACACCAATGCCTTAGGTGTCAGACTACATCAGCCATGACGCCTCACCCAAACTGTGAGAAATGACTCTGGGTTCAAACTACCTGCCTCAGCCACTATTCTGGTGCCGCCAACCGCTTGATGCCACACATCTGCTGACAGTTTCTCCATCTGCCACCAACCATCTTTACCAGGGACTGGTTTTCAGTGGAGAAGCTGTCCTGCCCGGCCAGTAGTGTGGCATCAGAGCGGGTGTTCAGTGCGGCGGGGGCCATCGTTACTCCAAGGAGAACCCGCTTGTCAACGGGAAATGTGGAACGACTGACCTTTGTCAAGATGAATCTGGCGTGGTTCGGCTAGGATTTCCACACACCAATGCCTTAGGTGTCAGACTACATCAGCCATGACGCCTCACCCAAACTGTGAGAAATGAATCTGGGTTCAAACTACCTGCCTCAGCCACTATTCTGATGCTGCCACCCGCTTGATACCACACATCTGCTGACAGTTTCTCCATCTGCCACCAACTATCTTTACCAGGGACTGGTATTGTCACCCACCTCCACACTCTGTCATTGTGCCACTTTATGAACTCATGCTGCTGTTGCTGGTGCCGTGACATCCACACTGTGTCATTGTGCCACTCTCTGACCTCATGCTGTTGCTCCTGCCGCCCTCACCTCCACTCTCTGTCATTGTGCCACTCTGTGGCCTACTCCAGTTGTTGCCACCTCCAGAATGTCATTGTGACACTGTCTGACCTCATGCTGCTGCCACCGTCACCTCCATCTCTGTCATTGTGCCACTCTGTGCCTACTACTGTTTTGCCACCTCGTGAATGTCATTGTGCCACTGTCTGACCTCAGGCTGCTGCTGCCGTGACCTCCACACTGTGTCATTGTGCCACTCTGTGGCCTACTCCTGTTTTTGCCACCTCCAGAATGTCATTGTGCCACTGCCTGACCTCATGCTGCTGCTGCAGTCACCTCCACACTGCGTCATAGTGCCAATCTGGGGCCTTCTCCGGTTTTTGCCACCTCCAGAATGTCATTGTGCCACTGCCTGACCTCATGCTGCTGCTTCCGTGATCTCCACACTGTGTCATTGTGCCACTCTGTGCCCTACTCCTGTTTTTGCCACCTCCAGAATGTCATTGTGCCACTGTCTGACCTCATGCTGCTGCTGCCGTCACCTCCACACTGTGTCATTGTGCTACTCTGTGGCCTACTCCTGTTTTTGCCACCTCCAGAATTTCATTGTGCCACTGTCGGACCTCATGCTGCTGCTTTGGCTGCTGCCATAACCTCCACACTGTGTCATTGTGCCACTCTATGGCCTATTACTGTTTTGCCACCTCCAGAATGTCATTGTGCCACTCTCTGACCTCATGCTGCTGTGGCTGCCGCCGTCACCTCCACACTCTGTCACTAATGTTGCCACCTGAGCACTCAGCTTGTTTTTTTCCAGCTAGGGCTGGCATGACTTTATCAGGCTACATTCCCCCTTCAGTTTTTTGGTCAGTTTTGCCCTCTTAAGTGCCCAGGGAATTTTATAGTGAAGCGATTCTAAGAGCGGCGGCAGTCATGTGCGTGTCATACTAAAACACAACATTGTATGAAGACCAAACCCAGCTCCCTCTGCATATTTAAGCATGGCACAAAGTTTTACAGCACCCTGCAGGCTCTGTGCAGCCTGAAAATAGCTGTTTTTTAACGCAATTCGTCCTGAATTTATTTTTGTCGGGAAATTCGGCGAAGTGACCGAACCGAATTTTTTGAGAAATTCGCGCATCTCTAATTATTATATTTCTAAAGACATAAAACCAGAGCGAATAATGTGTTGTAGCTACATTTGGTTTTCATACTTTCACATTTGCTCATTTCATATTTCCCCTTCACTTGCTCCACTCTTGTTTTTCTGTCTCTTTCTTTTCCACTTATCTCCTGACATGCAGCCCCCCAGGGTTACTTAGAACAGAGTAACTGGCAATGGTAAATGTGGTGATCTGCCCTTCAGTTGGCATCTTGTTAGAGAAGAAGAAAATCTATGATTCTCAGAGTGGTTTCTTGCTTAGAGGGTGATCCTAATTAAATAGTAAAATGTCAAACATTAGGTAGAAGGAGGGTATCCCTGTGGGGTGCAATGCTGATTTGAGTTTATTAATCATTGAGCAGCAGCCCTTTTCTAACTTTTCAGTACATACAAATCTGTCAGTGCCTTGTTTCAGTGCAATGCCCAGGCAGAGAAAACAAAGATAAAATAAATATTCTCTAATATCCTACCGAAAATTCTGTTACTAAAGATAAGCCGTGAGTGTTTATTCTGTGGGGGTAGGAGCCTCAGGACCCCACTAATTAGAAGAATGAAAGGGCCAAGCATCTTGTACATAGGAGCACTGGTGCTCAGTATTGCAGCTCAGTCCTAATTAACCCTTTAAGGGCCAAGCATTTTTTATTTTTTTTTTGTTGATCGGCACATTAAAAGAGCCTAATTTTTTTTATTATTTTTTCATTGCTACAGCCACATAAGGGTTTTTTGGGGGATACATTTTATTTTTAAATGGCACCATATAACTTATTGATTAACATTTATTTACTCTTTGTGTGAGTAGTAGGAAGAAAAAACAGTAATTCCCCCATTGCTTTTTGGCATTTTAAATTTCACATTCGCCATATCTAAAAAATACTGTGATAACTTTAGTCTGTGAGTTAGTATGATTATGGCCATACCAAACTTATAAAGTTTTTTCCCTTTTTAACAACAAAGCGCTTTTTAAATTCATTTTTTACGGTCTTCGTATTCCAAGATATAACATATTTATTTTTCCATTGACTGAGCTGTGTGCGGGCTTGTTTTTGTGAAATTACGTTTTTATTGGAACCATTTTTGGGTACAATAAGGTTTTTGGTCACTTTCTTTTATGTTTTGGAAAGAAGAGAAAAACATAGCAATTTTGGCATTTTATTATTTTTTTTTTTTCTCACCATGTGCGATGACTTATAGTTTGAGTTGTTACAGTTGCAGAAATACCAATTAAATATAGTTTTTATTTTACACAGGTGGATAAAATTATTTGTACCCTTCCACTAAATAAATAAATAAATAAATAAATCCCCACAATGGGCCCCCACAAATTTTTAACTTTAAACGGGTCAAAAGGGAAATAATAATTTTAAATTTCCTAAAATAAAAATGAAAAAATAAACCCCCCTTCCTTTTAAAAAAAAAAAAAAAGGAAAAAAATGAAACAAACGGCCAAAAGGGTTAAAAAAACCCCCTTTAAAAAATTTGAAAATAACTTGAAAAAAGGGGCCCAACACATTCTTTCAATTTTTCTCTTTTTTTACTTTTTTTGGGAACCAATTTTTAAGGTTTTCCCAAAAAAGATTTAAATATCAATCTTTTAACTAAATTTTAAAAACCACACATCCAAACAACAAACCCCACCCCAATTTCCAAATAAATTTAACCTGGGTTCCGGGGGTTTGATAAAATCCTGGGGCTGCCCAACTCCACCAAACAATTCTTTTTACGGGGTTGGGCAAAAACCGTTTAAAAAGGGGGGGTTTTTAAAATTAAACTTTTAATTTAAAATTGTCTTAAAAATATCACCAACAAAGAACCTTTTAAAAAACCCCACTAATTTTAAAGGGTTTTTTCTCACTAATTGTTGAGGGGGGTTTTAATTGTTTAATATCTGAGTAACAACCAACGAGGAAAAGAAAGGGGGGTGGATTAATTAGGGAAATTTTGGGGGAAAAAAACGGGGTTTTTGTTTTGGACCTAGGGGGGGAATGATAAAAAATTTAAAAGGGGGGAAAATTTTAGGAATGGTAGGAAAAGGGGTTAAAGGGATAAAATTTGAAAAAGGGTGCTTTTTTTTTTAAAAAGGGTTCTTTAACTTTAAAAATCCAACCCTTTTAGTGAAAACAACCCCTTTAACCCCTATCCGAGACTAACCTTGCACAAAATAATGGAGCACCCGCCCCAATTGGAACCTAATTCTGGATACATTTCCCTGTTTTCTCCCTATTCTGATTTAGATTCAATAGACAGGGGCACTAACTTTGATAGCATACATATACCCAAATTTTAAAAGTAAATATTAAAAAATATATAAAAATATATATATATATATATTATAAAAATATAAAAAATATATAATAAAACTATCCCCCAAATTCCAAACGGGATTACATGCCCCCCCTTTTTTGGGTATAAATATATGTCCTGTAAATATAAAAGCCCAATGCGTTTCACCCCTTCCCTTTATCACGGGGACAAGAAAAACATTAAAACCTATCACACTTTATAAAAATTTAGTAAAAATTTTGGTGACCTTAACTTTTGGGAGAAAAGTAAAAATCTATATAAGGGCAAAATAAAGACAAATTAAAAAACCATGTTTCTAACAGGGCCAAAACACCCTATTGCAAAATTTTTCGAAAAACCCCCTCCACCGGGAAAGAGGGTTACGGGGAAATTTACCCAATGGGCATTTAAATATTTTGGGCCCACGGGGTCCCCCCCTTCCCCACCCCCCCCATTCCCCGGGTTTCCCAGGCGCCATCCGGCCCCCCCCCCCCGACCCGGGGGCCCGGGGCCCCCCAAACCATGTCGGGCGGGGCCAAAAAGTCCCCTTTCCCCACCCCTCCAAGGGGGGCCCTCCTATTAAAAAAGCCCCCTTTCCTTTCCGAACCCTCCTTTTCCTGGCGCGCGCATTTCCCGCCTCCTAGGGCGCGCCCGTCCCAAACTCTGAAAAAATTTAAAGGGCCACCCGCATGGGTAATTGGGTATTGCCGGGCGCTGCCCCAATTTTTAAACCTGGGCCCCTTTTCCTATCTGTTTGCCGGGGTCTTTTGTGCCATTTTGCCCTTTTAGAAAGCATTCCCCGAGTCTTCCGTATACCGTGTACTGTACCTTCCCTTTCCCTTTCGTCCCTCGACCACAACCATAGCCCCCATTCCCCGACCTTTCCGCTTGCCCCCGAAATACGTCCAAAGCCTCACGATTCCCCCCCGTACCACCTCACCCTTGGGTGCCAACAAAGCAAGTCCCCAGTGGAAGCCACCTGGTAGAATCCCGGGCCGCAGCAAGTCCATCCCATTTTGGGGGCGGGGTCGGTGAAAAAACCGGGAAATTCCCTTTAAAATTTTCCCCTTTCCCGCCGTGGCTTACCCCCACCCTGGGGGTGGTCCCCTGGGTCCACTACTACGACCGTTACAGTAAATCCGGGCCCTGGGCCCCCGAGGTACAATCCAAACCTCGCTGACCTTACCACCCCCGTAGCCAGGGAGTCCCCTAGCAAAAACGGCCACAAACTCAGCGCTCGACCAGATCCCCCCCATGATGCACAGCTCCCTGCCCCCAGCAGCAAACCCGGCTCCCGCGGTTCCCCGGGTACCCCCCCACAATCGCATCGTCCCCCTGGGGCCCCAAAACCCTTTATTTTATCCATGCCAACAAAAAATTTAAGGGGGCGCCAAGGTTTTTTCAGGGGGTTTCCTTACCCAATGCTCTCTGCATATTGAACTGATGGGTAGTCAGTTTCCTACCGAAAGATCGAAAGCCTTCTCTCCGGGGAAAACACGGGCCCGGGCTTAAAAACCCCCCCCTGGACCAGGGGGCGACCCGGTCAAAAAGGGCCAAAAATTTCCACATTCCTCACCCGAAATTCCCCTAGTGTTTTTGAGGAACCTGCCCGGGCTTCTTCTGCAGAGACCACCTTGTTGAATTTGCGCCAAGGGGACTCTTCTGTCGCACCTTGGCCTCGAAGTTGTCGTGGAATGAAGCGGCATTGGCCGACAACTTCAAGAAGGGCCTCTACAGTCAGGTTAAGAATGTCCTGTCTGACCGTGACCTTCCGTCTTCTCTGAGCGACCTTATCTCCCTGGCCACCCAAATCGACATCCATTTCTCAGAACGTCAGGAAGAGCTACGCCAGGAATGAGAACTGACTAGAACTCGTCGTCTCCCTCGTCTAGCTCCTTTATTTCAAAGGCCGCCACAGTTGCCCTCCCTGCCTGCTGCCGAGAAGGCCATGCAAATGGATAGAGCCCACCTGTCCTCTCAGGAGCTATCCCAAAGATGTGAGGAGAACCTTTGTATCTATTGTGGCAGTCCTGAACATTTCCGTAGATCCTGCCCACTTCGTCCTCAGCGTCCGGGAAACGCATGCACCTAGGATACGTGGGAGAGGCGTTCCTAGGTGAGAGCAAGGCCTCTCTTCGTTTGACCATAGCTGTTCTAGTTGGCACTGGGCCAGGTATTCGGTTTCAAGCCTATGCTTTCCTGGACTCTGGGTCGGCTGGAAATTTCTTGGATGCTGCCCTGGTGTCCCAGCATAGCTTCCCTGTGGTCTGCCTGGAGAAACCCCTAGTCATTTCCTCTGTCAATGGGGAGATCCTCAGCGATCCAGTCCGATTCCGTACTGAGCCTCTGTTCCTTCAAGTTGGGGCACTGCATAAGGAGAGACTGGCGTTTTATGTGTTATCCCGGTCTTCCTCGTCCATCCTTCTGGGCTTTCCGTGGCTGTAGCGCCATGCTCCCGTGGGTCAACTGCAGACGGGCGAAGTCTTGCGTTGGGGGCCAGAATGTCGGTCTGGCTGTCTGGTGGCACCTCGCCCGGTGTTTTCCACTTCTCCTCCAGTACCGTCTTAGCCTTTGGCGGGTCTTCCCGCTCCGTATCAAGAATTTGCTGACGTCTTCTCCAAGAAGCAAGCTGAGACATTACCTCCTCATCGCCCCTATGACTGCCCTATTGACCTTCTGCCTGGGACGTCTCCTCCACGGGGCAGGGTTTACCCATTGTCAGTACCAGAGACCTTGGCTATGTCTGCCTACATCAAAGAGAATCTCCAGAAAAGATTCATTTGCAAATCCTCCTCCCCAGCTGGGGCCGGGTTCTTTTTCGTAGCGAAAAAGGATGGTTCCCTACGTCCTTGCATTAACTACCGAGGGCTCAATATAATTACAGTAAAGACCGCTACCCACTGCCTTGAATCACGGAACCTTTGACCGGGTTGGGAGCCCAAAATAATCTCTAAATTGGATCTCGAGGGGCTTTCAACCTCATTCGGTTTCGTGAGGATGACGAATGGAAGACCGCCTTCAATACCTGCGATGGGCACTTCGACTACCTTTTCATGGCCTTCGGACTCTTCAATGCACCAGCCATCTTCCAAGAATTTGTCAACGACATATTCAGGAACCTCCTTACACAAGATAGTCGTCATCTGGGGGAAATTCTGGTGTTCCCCCTGCTGATCTTGAGTCCCTCAAATCCCCGTGCACAGATCCCAGGCGTCTAAGGGGTAACTGCCCTATGCCAACTCGAAAATGCCTGTTCCATGAAGCCCTTTCCACCTCAGCTACATCATTTTTGCAAGGGCCTGCGAGGATCCCCCAAATTGTCTGCCGTTCACAGGGCCACGACCTGTGGGCCTCCGAGCCATACAAAGGTTTTTGGGTTTCGCCAATTACTACAGACAGTTCATACCACATTTCTCCTCACTGTTGTCACCTATAGTGGCGCTAACCAAGAAGAATGCTACTCTGAAGCCGTGGCCGTCGGCGGCAGAATAAGCCTTTTCCAAGTTAAAGTCGGCCTTTGCCTCTGCACCCGTACTCTCCCATCCAGACACGGAGAAACCATTCTTCCTAGAGGTCGATGCCTCCTCGGTGGGAGCCGGGGCTGTGCTTATTCAAAAAGGGCCCAAGGGTAAGACTCTCACATGCGGGTTTTTTTCCAAAACCTTCTCTGCCGCAGAAAGGAACTACTCCATTGGCACCGGAATTACGGGCCATCAAGCTGGCTCTGGAGGAATGGCGCTATCTCTTGGAGGGAGCTCGTCACCCAGTCAATATCTACACTGACCATAAAAACCTTCTATATCTCCAGACTCCCCAAAGACTGAACCCACGCCAAGCTCGATGGTCCATCTTCTTTTCCTGGTTCAATTTTTTAATTAATTTCCGCCCTGCGGAAAAAAATGTCAAGGTCGACGTGCTCTCCCGTGCCTCTGACGTCATTGTGGACGAACCTGTTCCACGGCACATTATCCCTCCAGAATGGCTTATATCTGCTGCGCCCGTAGACCTGCAACGAATTCCTTCCGGCAAACATACGTTCATCCGGCTCTACCGAAAAGGATATTGTCGTAGGGTCATTGCTCTCGTGTGGCTGGGCACCCAGGGGTGCAGAAGTCTTGTTCCCTCGTCTCCCGGTTTTATTGCTGGCCCAGTCTGACCAAAGAAGTTCGTTAGTTCGTGGAATCTTGGGGCCCCTGTGCTCGTAACAAGTCCCCCTCGTCTCAAGCCAGCAGGTCAGCTTCAGCCACTGCCAATCCCAGCTGTCCCTTGGACCCATGTGGCTATGGACTTTATCACCAATTTCCCTCCTTTCCCCTGGTAAACTGTTATCTGGTAGTTACGGATCGGTTCTCCAAAAAAGTCTCACTTTATCCCTCTGCCGGGCCTACCCTCTGCTCCTCGTCTCGCCAGTCTGTTTTTTCAACACATCTTCTGGCTACATGGGCCTCCCCAGCACATTGTTTCGGATCGGGGAGTCCAATTTGTTTCACGGTTGTGGCGCTCCCTATGTGCCCAACTCCAAGTGAAACTGGACTTCTCTTCAGCCTACCACCCTCAGTCTAATGGGCAAGTGGAGAGGGTTAATTAGACTCTGGGCTGCTACCTGCACCACTTCGTCTGTGCGCATCATGACGATTTCTTCTAGTTTGTTACCCTGGGCTGAGTTTTCCTGCAACTCTTTAGACTCAGAATCCGCCAGTGCCGCTCCCTTCTTCATTGTCTATGGATGACATCCACGCCCACCCCTCCCTCTCTCGGTGCCTAACGGCCATCTGAGAACAGACACACCAATCTCTACTCCGGGCTTCCGCTCGTACTAAGATACAAGCTGACAAGAAACAAAGACCTTCTCCAATCTTCTCTCCGGGTGACAAAGTGTGGTTTTTGGCTAGGTATATCCGTCTCAAGGTCCCCAGCTATAAGCTTGGTCCCCGGTTCTTGGGACCGTTCGAGGTGCTGAAGCGCATAAACCCAGTGGCATATAAGCTCTGCCTTTCCCCCACTATGTGGGTCTCGAACTCCTTCCATGTCTCTCTTCTGTAACCGGTCATCTTGAATCGTTTCTCTCCTGAAGTTGCTCCTCCTACTGCTGAGGCTTTACTGTAAAAGAGATTCTGGATATGAAGACGGTTTTTCCTCATTGACTGGAAGGGGTTCGGGCCCCTAAGAGAGGTTCTGGGAACCAGAAGACAATAATCTGGATCGTAATTTTATTCGGAGACTCCTTCAGAAAGAGGGGGAGGCCAAAGGGGGAGGTACTGTCACAGCTGCCCCTGCGACCCTCATCCCGGGTCGCAGGCGCATCCGTGCCCCTCCGACGAGCGGCGCCGCGACCCGCATGTCGGGCAGCAGGTGCGCTCGCTCATCCGGCCAGATCCCTGCCCACTTACCCGGCTGCGCTCCTGCCGAAGCTCCTATCTCCCTAGGGGACGCACAGTGGACTACATGTCACCTTTTTGTGATCAATATATGTCCTGTGATAGATATATGTCCAATGCGTTTCATCCTTCTATTATCACAGGGTTCATCAGGGACAAAGAAAAACATTACACCTATCACACTTTATCAAAATAGTATAAAGTTGGTTACTTAACTGACTGGAGAAAAGTGAATTCTATATATGGGCTAAATATAGACAAATTACATAACAGTGATGCTATCAGGGCCAGAACACCTATTGCTAGGCTCGAGACCTCTCCTCCACCATGGAGATGTTACTGGAATTTAGCAATGGGCATTTGATACTTCTGTCACAGGTGCCCCTGTGACCCTCAACCCGGGTCGCAGGCGTATGCGTGCTCCTCCGGCAGGCGCCGCGACCCACATGTTGGGCAGCAGGTGTGCTCGCTCAGCCGGCCAGATCCCTGCCCACTTACCCAGCTGCGCTCCTGCCGAAGCTCCTATCTCCCAGTGTGTGTGTCCCCGCCTCCTAGGGCACGTGTGGGCTGTCTCTGTAAAATTTAAAGGGCCAGCGCACCGGTAATTGGGTATTGTCGTTCGCTGCCCCTATTTAAGCCTGCCCCTTCCTGATCTGTTTGCCGGATCTTTAGTGCCATTTTGCCTATTGAGAAAGCGCTCCTGAGTCTTCCGTCATACCGTGTACTGTACCTTCTTGCCTACGTCCCTCGACCACGAACCATAACCGCCTGTCCTGACCTTACCTCCTGTCCCCGACTACATCTACGCTCACTCTTGGCTGCCATCACAAGCAAGTCACGTCAGTGGAAGCGACCTGGTAGAATCCCACAGCAGCAAGTCCATCCCGCTTTGCGGCGGGCTCTGGTGAAAACCGGGAACTACTTAGATTCCGCTCCCTGGCATGGCTTACGCCATCGCTTGCGGTGGTCCACTGGATCCACTACTACTGACCGTGACAACTTCTAACTGGCTCTGTATAATATTTAACACCCATGAATAACTAGGCTGGAAACAATCGGTGTGTGGCATCTAAGTAGGAAAATAAAAAATATAGTCGCACCAATGACACCGTGGTGTTCACAGGTTTCTACCCAGATAGTATTTTGTCAGTACACATAAATAATTTGCTATATTCAGCCCATATAGATTTCACTTTTCTCCAATCAGTTAAGTCACCAATTATACTATTTATAAAGTGTGATTGGTGAAAATGTTTTTCTTTACCCAATAAACCATGTGATAACAAAAAATAAAAACAGTGAAGCGATTGTGTCAACTATTTTATCGAGCATATCGATATAAAAAATTATCATGACGAACCCAAAAGTCGATAAAAATTTACGCCATGACCATTAAAGTCAGGGAAAGGGGAACAACACCTTCATTTTTACCCCCCAAAAAGGGGGAAAAACTGGAATTAACATCAACAACAGAAAACTGATACTGCACTCTTAGGCAAGGCTTTAGGCAACAAAGTAAACAGAAGAAACTGACAACATTCACTTCAGTATTAATTGAAACCATTTTATTTTGAACTACATTGACAAACCCGCCGGGAACCAGAAACCCCTTTAAAAACCGTCGACCCAAGATTAAAAAGTGCCGAAAAAAGGAGTTTTCAACCACCATTTTATTGAACGGGACTTTGGCTATCCCTGTCCGGGACCCACATGGCCCTAAACCTGCTACCAACAATTAAAAATGCGGGAAAAAGGGATTTTAAACCCCATTTATTTGAACTGCATTGATTACCTGTCCGGGACCGCACATGAAAATTAAATCTACAACCCCAGTTTAAAAAGGCCTGAAAAATGAGCTTTAAAAACCACCTTTTTATTTGAACTGGACATTAACTATGCCTTCCTGGACCGCACATGACCCTTAAATTACATGACCCCCAATAAAAAGTGCCTGAAAAATGAGTCTTTTAAACCCACCATTTTAGTTGAAGGGGAAAATTTACATTTGGGGCCTTGACTGGGGGACGGGAGGTAAGACGCGGGAAAGCAGGTTGCTTTAACCCACTAAAAACAATTGGGTGAGCTTTTTCTTACTGAATTTACGGGCACCGCCCCAGGATGACGGGCCCCCGACGTCCTCAACCGACGATCCCTGGCTTGGTTGTCGCCACACTGGAAGACCTTCTCTCGTACCCAACCCCTGTCCTACCCCCCCTTTTGCTCGCTTACCACCTGCAGTTCGCTCCATTTTCAAAAGAAAAAAAAATTTAAAAAGGTATGAAAGAGTTTTTGAAGTCTCTTATTGAAAGAGGGCAAATCCAGCAGTTAAATCCCTCTAATTCCAACCCAACTGGGATTAGAAACAGAATTGTTTCGATCAAATATCTGTAAAATGCGGTCTGGGGGAAAACCAAACCCCAAAATCAACAATGTTCTTCCTTCAGTCCCTAAATTTAAACTCCAAGACTAGAATTGATAGTTTTCAACAAAAATATCGAAAGAACATTAGCGCCAAGACGCACTGGGGAAATAGAAGTATTAAAAAATTATATGGATTAATAGGGGGCCTACGCACCCCGACACAGGGGAATTTTCTACAATATGAAACACAATAGCGACAACTGACCTTTGCACCCAAAATGAGACGCACGGACTGCAATAAGAGTATTTTTAAAAATTTTAAAGGATTAATATGCAGCCTTTCACCACTGACAAAAGGCGTAATTTACAGGAAATAAATAACACAATAGCGTACAACGAATCTTTGCCCAAACTGAACCACAACGCAATGATAATTTTAAAAAATGGAAAATATGGCGCATCGCACCACGACTAAGCCTAATTTAAGAAATATGTATAACACAATATGCTACACCCGAGCTCTTTTGGGCCCAAAAGGCGCACGGACTTCAGTAAAACTATTTAAAAAATTTTAGGGGTAAGTTAACCGGTTTTTGGGGAAAACTGACACGCATGATGGGAAAAGAACTGAAAACACAGGGACAATTTCAACTGCTGCCAAAAAATGTAGAAACAATGCTTTTTCAAATTTAAAATCACAGAACAACTGGGTTCAAAATATCTTTTTTCAAATGCCTCTCTTCCCGCCCCCCCCCCCCCCCCCCCCCCCCTCCACCGCATGATGCAAAAAGAACTGAAAATACAGGACAATTTCAACTGCTATCAGAGTCTGCTGGGCCAAAAAGTGGTTAAAACAATTCTTTTTTAATTTAAGATCACAGAACACACTGGGCTGCAAAAAATCTTTCTTCAAATGTTCTCCCCCTGACGCCCCCCCCCCCCCCCTTCCCGCCACACCATAGATATCCTTTAAAAATTTCTCTAACAAATAAGAAGTAAAATTCCCCCAATCTAACTCTTTTAACTGTAGGGATGGTTCCCTTTTATTAGAAGAGACTACAAGCTTTTTAACAAACTATTTTGGGTTTAAAGGGAGAGAGACACTCCCCGTAGTGTGATAGGTATGACCAAAAAGGGAAAAGCAGCAGCAAGATAAAAAGAGGTCACTGATTTTTGCAGCAAAAGAATTCTACACTGCAAAGTGGTGACGTTTTACATCCCCCCTCACCCCCCCTTATCCTCAGAGCTATTGCTGCCGCCAAAATGACGGAAATGCGAAAATGGCGCGATGTAATAAAATTCTAAAAGATTGTCACCTAAAATATCGCATGATTGGCATTTTCCGGTCAGCCTAATAATCGTGCATATTTCTACTTTTGTTGATAATATCGCTCATCCCTAAGAGAAATACAGTGGACATATATTTATCACAGGACATATATTGATCACAAAGAGGTGACATAAAGTCCATTGTGGGTCCTTTATTGAATTGCATTATCTTAGATATTTAACTTTAAATATTAAAGTTTTAGCTTTATATCTGTTTCATGAACCTATTTTTCTGTAGCTAGTGTAGCTCATATAATACACAGCATTACTTGTGTAGTGCATTATATTATGACTGAAAGTGTAAAACTGCCAACTTTTCTTTTGGACCCTATCTTTGCCAGGAACTAAAATACATGCATATAAGGCACACCTGGACAGTGAAAGTCCTGCTTACCCCACCCACATACAGTGATTGGCAGCTTTTCCCGTATCAGTGTTTGTATGGAGCAAACTGTCAATCACTGTATGTGGGTGGGTAAGCAATACTTTAAGTCTCCCGTTTAGAATTTTCTGTGCTTTTTTATCAAAAACCCTGTTTCAACTCATATAAACCTACAGAGATCAGCTTTTCTCATTCTATCATAACTTGCCTTCAGACATGGTAGCATTTTTTTAACGGCAGAAAAGGTGTCCCCCGATTACAGTAAAGACCAGAATGGTATTTAACTACTGATAGGGCAGGACTGGGAATACAAATCAGCCCTGGCACTAAGCCCCCAGCAGCCCACATACAATATCCCCAAAAAAATTTTTCCCCTTGTTTTGCCCTTTTTAAAATAAAAAAACAAGTCTCCAAACTTTACCCCTTTGTTTTTGGTTTTTTGTCAGAGGAAGCCAAAAACCCCCTGCACAAAAAAAACCCAAAAAAAATTTTCAAAAAAAAACCCCCTCTGTTGGGAAAGCAGCCACAACAAGCAAGGAAAAAGAAACAGTGGTGAGAGAAACCCCTCATCACAGGTCAGGTGTGCACTTGCTTTAAATAGGGACAAGCCTACACTGACCTTAAAAAAACCAAAAAACCTAAACCCACCAATCACTCCCCAGTATCAGGTCCCTTTACGAAAACAGCACTGATAACACAGAAGGAAAAAAGACCCCTGACAGAGGGATCACAGGAGACGTCATCTCTGAGGGGGTTTTTCTTTTTCCCTTTTCTTCTCCATCTGCCCAAACCTCCATAAAGTCTTCCCCGATGAGTTTTTCCCTTCCCTTTTTTCTCTGCCAGTTCAGCATGCAATTTTTTTTCCCCCGGGAAAAATCCCTGGGCCCCAAAAGAATTTACAACAAATACGTCTTGGGCCCCCCTCTCTTTTCCGGGGCACTTTCCCCAACAGCGTATGTTAGACCCAAAAATTAAAATGAAAAAATGCCCAAAATAAGGGGCATGAAAATAGGTGGGATTCCCTTTTGTTAGGAAAACCGACCCTTTCCTTTTTTAATTTGGTAGGTAGACGGGGCCACCCCTGTAAGTACCCAGGTACAAGGGCCCCCCCAGAAAACTACCCAGGTAGCGGGGGGCTGCTCCCAGTAACTACCCAAAAGTAGCTGGGGCCCCCAGAAAATAGCCGGGTTTGCTGGGGTTTGCCCAGTAACTAGCCGGGGTAGCTGGGGTTTGCCCCATTAATGGGGCCAAATTGCTGGGGCTCCCCCGTAAAAAGCCGGGGGTTTACCCCTTGGGGGCGGGGCCCCCAAATTTAAAATTAAAATTAGCGGGGGCTCCCCCCAGAACCCTGGGCCATTAGCTGGGGGGCCCTCAAATTAGCCAGGTGGGGGCCAGTAATTAGCCGGGGAAAAGGGCCCCGGGGGGGCAAAATTTTAGCCGGGTTTGGGGCCAGTTTTTACCCAGGGGGGCCATTTGGGTACCCCAGGAGGTCCAGTATGTAAGCGGGGGGGGGGCCCCATTTTTAAAAGGCAGGCGGGGGCCAGTATTAAAGGTACCCAGGGGGGCCCATTGAAAATATAAAGGAAAGGCAAGGGCCATTATATAAGGTAGGGAGGGCCAGTATATAGGTAGGCAGGGCCATTTATGGGTAAAACAGGGAGAAATTATGGGCAGGCAGGCCCCATTATATAGGTAGGGGGGCCATTTATATATTGGGCCGGGGCAGGGGCCAGTATATGGGCGGGGCGGGGGCCAGTTTAAAAGGGGGGCCAAAAGGGCGGGGTATATTGGCCAGGGGGGGGGGCTATTTTATAGCTAGGCGGGGGCATTAAAAAGGGTTGGGCCGGGCAGGGGAAAGTTTTTTAGGTAGCAGGCGGGGCGGTTTAAACATGGAGGAGGGCAGATGGGGTTTGGTAGGCGGGGCAGTTAGGGGGTGGTAGCCAGGGAAAATATAGGGGGGCAGGCGGGGCAGTATATACAGGGCAGGCGGGGCAGAATATGGGTGGAAGGCGGGGCCCCATTTTTTTGGGTGGTACCCGGGGGCAGTATATAGGGGGGCAGGGCAGGGCAGTATATAGGTGGCAGGCTGGGAAAGGGGTAATATACATGGCAGGCAGGGCAATTTTGGGGGGAGGTTTTTGGGTGGCCGGGGCAATTTTTTAGGGTAGAATAGGCAAGGGCATTTTTGGGGTGGTAGCCGGGGCAGTATATGGGTGGGGAGCGGCCCTATATACGGGCCGGGGGGGAGTATTTTGGGGGGGGGCAGGGCGTTTATAGAGGAAAGGGCGGGGCTAAAAATTTTAAAAAAAAAAAATAAAACCAAAACAAAACCTGAAAGTCTCTGCTTTCCCTTCCTTTTTCTTTTGAATAAAACCCCGGGGGCCCGCTTGCAGCAGTGTGCGGGCCGGGGACAGGGGGCGTTAAACTTTAAATCACATCGTCCCGCGCCCCGGGCCTCCTGGGGGGCTGAACAAAACGGGTTTCAAAGGACCCCAGCTGTTCAGCCTTGGGGCGGGCTGCTTGCCCCTCGCGGTGCAGGCGGCGGCCTTTGATGGCCATGGCGGGGGTTGGGGGACCCGGCCTGAAACCCGTTTTATGAGGGGGGCCACAGACCGCGCCGTTATTTGGGGGGGCCCCCGGGGGGTAAACCCCGGCCCCCCTCGGGGGGGCCCTCCGGGGCCCGGGCCCCCCCCGGGGGCAAAGGGCCCGGGTTTTGCCCTATGGGCGTGGGGGCCGGGACTACTGCCCCTTTTTGTTTTACTAATCAGTGCTAAAACATATTCTAAACCCATTTAAAAAGTCAAAACCTATTACAATGCATTGCTCCCTAAAAAGGACAGCCGGGGGTCCTCTCTCGGGGAAATAGATCCTTTCTATGGTGACGTCACTGTCTAATCAGGAAGGGGAGCTTTAGATGGAAAGCTAAAAAAATCCCTTATATCTTTGACCAAACAAAAATAAAAAGGCCCAAATTTATTTAGAAAAAAGTTTTAAAAATTCCCTGTGCCAAATTTGGGTTGGGAAAGAAAATCTTTTTTAAAAAGAAAACCCCAAAAAGTTCCTCGGGTTGAAAAATTTGCCCTTTTAAACCATACATCTAGGCGGGGTTTCATCGTGGGTTTTCCTGGTAGGATAAAGTCCTTTTCAAATTTTCGTCATTTCACAAAAGAAAAAAAATAAGACTTGTCAGAACTCATCAGTTGTCTTAAGTGGGTGTATTTCTTGTTCCTTGCTGGTAATGTCTGCTATTTAATACAGAACATCAGTGATTCTTGGATTTTCTGTGCTGGAATTAAAATGTCTGATCTATTTTTGTCTTTTTCATTTGATTCACGAACAGTGTTGGGGCTGACCTTGAGCACACATTGCAATTCATCACTGTCATTTATACTAGGGTTAGAATTTGGGTGGATATGTGTAGTAATCTACAGAACTGCAGGACAAAACTATTTGGAATTATGGCACAAAACACGACTTACTGCAGCAAATGATATCCACTGTGTTTGGGAATTATACGGCACTGAAATTGGTTTTGTTTCCTTAGTGTTTCAAGTCGAACACACAAATCACTTTTGTAACTATAGATTAGGAAGCAAAAGGTTCAGACATCACTAGAAATTTACCACAGTACTTTCTGTAAATTGAGTTTTGTTTGTTTCAGCCAAACAAGAATTTGAAGCTTCCAGTAATGCCATAGAAATGTTAACTTACTTTCTTTTGAAATAATTTATACGTTACCTACTGTAAGTATCTCAAAATTTACTATATACTATATTAAAATAAATCATGAATTTTGCATAACTTGTTCATTCTAGTTTTTGATGATTGCTAGTCAAATTTTCTATTCACAAGATATGTGGCTCCCAGGTTTTTTTTCATATAAGTGTCTTGACTTCCATTACTAATGGAGGGCACAATTCAGTTCAAGATCTGCTAAGAAGGGATCCCAGCTTTGTTTTGTTTTCCTTTGCTTGGGTGGCACACCTGATGGAATGTTCAATGGATGCTCCAAACAATCCTTCATTGTGCTGTTACTGGCTGGTAGAGCATTTTTGTTAACCCTACAATAAATACAAAAAACACATAAGAGCAAGTTTAAGAGCAAAACTATATATATAGATATATAAATATATTATATATATATATATATATCATATATATATATATATATATACTATATATATATATATATATATATATAGATATATTTGCTCTTATAGTGTGTTTTTGTATTTATTGTAGGGGTAACAAAAATGCCCTACCAGCCACTAACAGCACAATGAAGGATTGTTTGGAGCATCCATTGAAAATTCCATCAGGTTTTTATATATTATATATATATATATTTATATATATAATTTATATATATATTGTGAGCTTTAGCTGGCTCTGGGATCTTGGCACACGTGTGTTTTCAGGCAGAGACAGAGAAAGATCTTCGGTGCCAAAAAAAAATACAGGGCCTCTGTTTTTTATTTAAGCAGCAAACAAAAATCAAACAAATGCAAGGCATGCAACGACATAAACCATGCACCCGACATAAACTCAAAACAACCCGCCCTGCCCATCTGGGCTTTAACTAAACCAAGGACAAAATTACTATCAGCTTGAAAGTTTTCCTGCTGGATCTCCAGCGTGTCTCTCTCCAGGACTCTTTAAGGTAGCCTGGGAGTTGTAGTCTCCTCCAGTCAGACTTCCCTGCCTGACTTATATAATTCAAGGTATAACATGGAGGTTGGAACATCGGGGAGTGGATCCATGGGGAGTGAGCACCCACCCAGCTTCCTATGCTCCACTCACCAATGAAAGGACGACCCGGGAATGCTGATACGCCCATGCTAACAATTATACTGTTAAACATATGTCGACAGGTCTCTACTGTCGACACCTATCTAATATTGGCCTTTCATTCCCCCAAGGCTCCTTACCTTGGGGGCATGTGTCTGGACATTTGAAAAGGCGCATGCAAGGACTCTCGGCAGGGATATATTAATACCGTTATATACCCATTCCTGCCTGTGCAAAACCTTACATATCCACCCCTCTGCTCAGACAGTTGGGGACGGAGCACATTGTTGCCCCGAAAACTGTGCCCACCTAGACAAACGCATCTGCGGTTTGCCTGCTGGGACCAGGACGGTGTTGCCACACAGGAATTTGAACGTCCTGCGGCAGGAACCACAGGGTACCCTTGCGTTTGCCCTTTGTTTTCTGGGCCATCCATTTCAATGAGGAGTGATCTGTGATCACCCTTAATTGCCTCCCCACTAGCATAAATATCGAAGTGACTCAAAGGCCCACTTCAGGGCCAGACATTCCCTTCCACAATGGCATAATTTTTCTCAGCCGCCGACAAACTTCCGGCTTGAGAGGTACACGGATCGGAGTCGCTCTTCCCCATTACCTTTGGATAAGGACTGCCCCCTAAGCTTCTTCTGAGGCATCTGTCTGCAACAGGAATTCTTTCCCTGAAGTTAGGGGTGATCAGAAAGGCATATTACATAGGAACTCCTTAAGTTTTTGGAAGGCCTTGTTCGGCCCTAGGACTCCACTTTACCTGGTGGACTTCGCTCCCTTGGTGAGGTCTCGTTTAGAGGAGCTGCTCATTATTGAGGCAAAGCCTGGGCACAAACCTCCTGTAATAGCATGCAATGCCCAGGATGGCTATAAACCTGCTTTTTGGACACGGTTGAGGCCAATTACTAATGGCTTCAAGTTTCTATTGGGGTTTGTGTATTGATGATCCCTTCAGCGATGTTGTAGCCGACGGTGCGAGGACTCTTGTAGCCCTATCGCGAATTTATGGGGATGGCTGATTTAGCCCATCGGCCCCTATCGCTCTAGGACTAGCTTGCACCTTAGCCAGGATGGAAATACCAATAGCACTAAAAATCACCACATCATCCAGGGTATGCGGCTCTTCTGCATACTTTTTATGCGGCTGCAGGGGTTGATGTCATTCGCCTCTCTGGAAGGTCGCAGGGGGGGCCTATGTAACCCCAAAGGGAAGGACTACATATGGAATGTAGTTCCCTTTGGGTTTAGGAGGTGATTGCTGTTTTTTACCTGGCCTCATCTGTGAGGGGAACCTGCCAAATACCCCTTGGTGAGGTCTTCTGATCTAAGGTGGTCATTACCCTCGCAGGCCCCAAACCTCTCACATCAGCTCATCGAACCCATGGCATGGGTAGGGCGTCAAATTTGAGATATCATTTCAACTTGCGGAATCGTTCTCAGAACCGCTGTTACCATCCGCTTAGGAATGATCCACAATTGGGCTCCGACCCACCACTTTTGGGACTTCTCTATGGACCCCTAAGGCTAACCATTTTTCCTAACACTCTTCTGATATGGGCTTTGCCCTCTGGGCTTCCGGTACCCTGTATGGTTCTTAACCGTACCTTTTGAACGGGCTCGGAGGTGACAATGTAATGTTTTAATGACGTCTGCTCCGGCCAGGCAGTTCAGAGAAGACCCCTCGGTTCCTTTGTAGGAATTCCCGGACCGCCTTGCCTCGGACCCTCTGACAAGGATTTGAGATATGAACAGGGGGTAGGTAACCCCTTGTTTTGGACCTCCCTAGCTGCCTTTGCAGCCACCAGACTTTCTCGGTACTTCCAGGGTTTGATGAGGTTGACATGATATATTTGGTAGGGCTTTCTATTCTCCTGGCTGTGGGTGGGGGGGAAAAACTTGTATCGTAGTTCACATCTCCTACCCTTTCGCAGATTTATAAGGGCCTTGCCACTTGGCTAGGAAATTTGCTCTCTACTGTGGGGAAAAGTATGGGTACCCTGTCCCCGGGCCTCCTCCCTGAAAAGCGATCTGACCCTTACGGTCCATGTTGTAAACTCTGGCCTGTGCCTCCTGGGCCTGCTGCCATGTTTTTCCCTTTCAATGGTGCATAACAGCCGCGTTCCTGTCCTGCCATGTCGGGCATATGCTCGTTGAAACTCCTGTTAAGGGGTGTCCTCTTTTCAGGTCTCCCTGCGCTATATGTCCAGGAGCCCTTGGGGAATGTCTCCCATACAGCAGCTCGAATGGAGAGAGGAGAAGAATCACTAGACGCCTGTGGGCACTTCCGGATGGAAAACATCAGATAGGGCAACACGGGCAATCCCAATCCCTCCCATCCTTGTCCACCACTTTCTTCACATCACCTTTAAGGTCCTTATTGAACGCTATCTACCGACCGTCGTTCTGGGATGGTACACGGAGTGCGGCCCAGGTGGGTAATCTTTAGCACGGCGACAACAGCTCTTTGCTCACTTTTGGACTGAATGGGTGCCTGATCTAGTCAGGATCTCCTTTGGGATCCCCAGTTCGGGTGAATTGGTGGAACTGTTCCCTAAGCTATCCTTTGGAGAGGAGGGTGTTTCTGAGGGGTTATGCTCTGGGTAGAGGGGGTGGCATTAATCCAGTACCCACTAGGATATGCTGATGTCCTCTGGCGATTTACGGGAGGGGGTCCTACCAGATACCATGCCAATCCGTTCGAAGGGCACCTCGATGATGGGCTGGGGAACCAGCGGGCTCTGGAAGATGGGGTCTAGGGGCGTGGACCTGACACTCTGGACAGGATGACAGAACTCTTCCACTGCTTATAGATGCCGGGCCAGTAAAAGTTCCGCTTCCACCCGTTCCTAGGTTTTTCTCCGCGCCCAAGTGTTCCCCCTAAGACATCGGGAATGGGCTAATTCCAAAACCATAACGGACATGCTCTACAACACCTCGGTTGGTGTCCTTTTCACCCTGTACAGGAGTTATTCTGTACGGCGAAGTGAGGGTACACCAAAACTCTACCCATGGTTCCTGCGATTTACCATCTATGACCTTTACGCTTTTCCAGGCGTTCTTGCCAAAATATGGTCCCTCAATTGTTCCCGTACCAAAATTCCCTATTGAGGGGGACCGGCAAGGAGGAGAGTTCCAATCAGGGGGTATCCTCTGCGTCTCCAGCCTAGTACGAAAATGGAAAAGGTGCGGTTCTACATTCATCACCATGGCCATATGTTATTTACAGCGGTCTGGTGGTCCAAATAATACATGCATTTATGTTTATTTTCCCCAAACTTCCCAAAACAAGGGGTATAATCACATCCGATAATTGCCCTATGGGGTTAGCTTGACCCACACCGGCCATCCTCATGTTGGTGTCACCCACAGGCAGTCTCTATGGCCAAGTATGGCAGTGGGGTAGTCCTTGGTGTCCCATGAATACACACTACCCCTTATTCGGCGTTGTGTAGTTGATCGGGTTCCACCAGTTCTGTGCTTGCACGAGGTCACCAGCTCCCCGAGTCCAGGAGGCCCTGCACGGAATGTCCATTACGGTGGACCGGTGCACTCTCTACGGTCCACACCAGCGCTACCCTTGTGAGTTATGATGGCCGGGGCACAACCAGGTAAGTACGCATCCCCATCCACCACATTTCCATGGGTTCTTCTCTACCCCGGCCAACGCGCCCGCCACATGACCTAGTCTTGGCACCGCCAGAAGATTATGGCTGGTTCCCGGGCTTTAGGAAGTGGTCCCTTTTGGGGTGGGTGGTACTATCCACCCTATACCACTTAAAACCGTGACCCCTCTCTTGGGACAGCGAACATGTCTTACCGCGGTTGGAGGTCTGGGTACTCCTATGGTGGTTGTAGCACCTGCAAGGTATTACTTCAGTGGGCGCCTGTATCTCTCCACCACCCGCGACCAGTTCATCCACACTTTTGGGGTCTGTGTAGCCACGCCACCGCTGGAGCCTGACGGGAAGGTTTTCCTGAATTGATAACGGTCACAGGACCACGCCGTTCGGACCACCTGGGCTGGGGTGAGAGTTGGGTTCCGGCTGTAGCCACTGTTGGTAAGAGTGGGAAAACAGGTCGTAACATTTGGGACCTTGCGGGCCTTGGTAGGAATCAAAACTCCCAGGCTTGTACTCTACTGGGCTCTGATAGCCAGGGTTGACCCCCAGTCGGGCCTGTATCTTCACACGTAGTTTGGCCGGTGTCCTTGGCGTCTTGGACTCTAAGGTCGAAATAGGCCTTATGTGGTACGCCCGTTGAAGGGGCCAGGACATCTGCCCACTGGTCCAACAGGTAGCTGCTCATTCTTTCCGCCTATCCGTTCGAAGGTCCCCAGGTATGCCTCGGTGTCCATCATCCTTGGTCATCATTGCGCAGGGAGCTTTGCCACCCACCTGGCGGGGCATTGACTGCCACACCTGCTTGACCCCTCTGTGCCTCACCGCCAGGGCTGAAGCTGTTGCTGCAGAGTGCTGGTTAACTGCTGTTCGCTCCTTCACGTGGCCGGGTGGGGTCTCAGATCTATACAGGCGGTTGAGTCTACAGCTTGGCGCCGGATGGTCCCTCGTGCGCCTTCTGCTGAACTAAGCGCCATCGCTGGAGGGTTGGCGTTTGCTTGTATTCAGCTGTTTTACCAGCTCGTCCATTTTCACTGACTCGGCTGACTGTGCGGTTAGCTGCTTTCAACCAAGGAGACATACGTTCCTTACGCTTCCTTCTGTATCAGGTGTTTATCAGAGTACAGTACTGCCTCTCATATGCCCTTCGCATACCTCACCATATGTGAGCTTTAGCGGCTCTGGGATCTTGGCACACGTGTGTTTTCAGGAGTGACAGAGACTGATCTTCGGTGTGCAAAAAAATACAGGGCTCTGTTATTTTATTTTAAGCAGCAAACAAAAAACAACAAGTGCAAGGCATTGACACCGACATAAACAAATCAACCGCCTGCCCGTCTGGGTTCTAACAAGATAGGACCAAATTACTATCAGCAGGTAGTTTCCTGCTGGATCTCCATCGTGTCTCCGCTCCAGACTTAAGGTAGCCTGGGAGTTGTAGTCTCCTCCTGTCAAGCTTCCCTTTGCTGACTTATATATTCCAGGGTAAACCTGGTGGGAACTCGGGGAAGGGATCCATGGGGAGTGAGCACCCACCATTGCTCTATGCTCACTCACCAATGAAAGGCGACCCGGGAATGGCTTTGAAATGCCATGCTAACATTAAACGTTTAACATATGTCGACAGTCTATACTGTCGTTACACATATTAATATTGGCCTTCATTCCCCCAAGGCTCCTTACTTGGGGGCATGTGGTCCTGGAAATTTGAAAGGGCGCATGCAAGGGGACTCTGGCAGGGATTAATATAACACCGTTATATACCCTTCCCTGTGATGCATCATTACAATTAATATAATATTATATTATATATATATATATTATTTGTCACGGGTGGAACTGCAAACCCTGTCCCGGGTCGCAGGCACACCCGTGTTCCCCTCACGAGCGGCACCGCTGCCCGCATGTCAGGCAGCGGGCACGCTCATTCAGCCGGCCGGGTCCCTACTTACTTACCCGGCCGCACTCCTGCTGCTGCTCCAGTCTCCCGACGCGCGTGTCCCCGCTCCCTCGGGCGCGCGCCCGGCTCTGTGAAATTTAAAGGAAAAAAAAAGGCCAGCGCACGGTAATTTGGTATTGCCGGTCACTGCCCTATATAAGCATGCCCCTTCCTGAGTCTTGTGCCAGATCTTTAGTGCCATTTGCCTATAGAGAAGCTCGTTCCTTGGCCTCGTCTGTCTTACCGTATACTACCATCCAGCTTCCGTCACTCGACCAGGAACCTCTGCTTGCTGTCCTGACCTTCTGTTCCCCGACTAAGTCTACGTCTAGCGATTCTGTACCACGTTTACCCTTGGCTGCCACATGCATGCAAGTTCACGCCAGTGGAAGTGACTGTAGTTTCACGCCAAGCAGCAAGTCCATCCCGCCTTTGCGGCGGGCTTGGTGGAAAAACTTAGATTCCACTTAGATTCGATCCCTGGTGGGCTTTACGGCCATCGCTTTGCGGTGGGTTCTAGCGGATCACTACCTCTGCGTGGACAGTAGATCTGGACATGGATTCCGTAAGACGCCTCTGCGGCTCGACGCTGACTCACCTCCATCGTTGCATCAGCAGTCGCCAACAGATCGCTCAGCAAGCCCAGCAACTCGCCATCTTTCCGCCATGATGCCGAGAGTTCCTGGGCACCGGCTCAGCAGCAGCAACCGCTCCCGTGGCTCCCGCCACTCCCGCCGCATCTTTGGTTCCTGCACCGACCGCTGGTCCATGTCTCCGTCTGTCTATGCCGTCCAAGTTCGATGGGGACTCCAAGGCTTGCAGGGGCTTTATCACCCAATGCTCCCTGCATATCAAGTTAATGGGAAACCAATTCCCTACCAAAAGGTTCAAAGGTAGGATTTCGTGGCTCAGCCGTCTTTACGGAAACGCCCAGGCTGATACCCCCCTCTAGGGGACAGGCAGGATCGGATCACGGTCAAACCTTGTCCACATTCCTCAACAGAGTTCAGGAGTTGTTTTCTAGGAATCATGCCCGGGCTTCTTCTGCCGAGACCGCCTTGTTAAACCTGGCCCAAGGGGACTCATCTGTTAGGCGATTAAGCGGTACGTTTCAGCACCTTGGCTTCCTGAATTCTCATGGAATTGAAAGCGGCGTTGGACTGCCACCTTCAAGAGGGCCTCTCCCAGCCGCACATTTCAAGGATCCCTGTCCGCCCGGGGGACCTCCCCGTGCTTCTTTGAGTGACATTATTCTCCATGGCCAACCGGATTGGCATCATTTCACAGAACGCCAGGAAGAGCTTCCGGCACTGAACGAGAACAGAATAGATCCCGTTGTCTCCCTCGTATGGCTCCGGTATTCCAAAGACCGCCACAGGTTGCCCTCTATGCCTGCTGCTGAGGAGGCAATGGAAACTGGATGGTGGCCCCTGTCGCACAGGAGCTAACCTGAAGACGTGAGGAGAACCTTTGTCTGTACTGTGCCAGTTCAGACCATTTCCGCAGATTACTTGCCTTCTGCGTCTCAGCAGGTCCGGGAAACGTACGCACCTAGGGTCGTGGGAGAGGGCGATCCCCTTAGATGAGCACCTTCCTCGCCTGGACAATTGTAAATTGTTCGGGGACTGGGTCAGGTTCCCAGTTTCAAGTTTGCTGCTTTCTGGACTCTGGTCTTTTGCGGGAAAATTTCTGGACGCTGCCCTGGTGCTAACCTCCCTGGTGATCTGCTGGAGAAGCCCCTACTCATCCCTCATGTCAGTGGAGAAATTCTCAGTGTGATCCAATTCGGTTCCCGCCCCCCACTGCCTCTGTTTTACAAGTAGGGGCCCTGCACAAGGAGAAACTTTGCGGTTTTACGTGCGCTACCCCGTTCTTTCCTCGTCCATTCTCCTGGGTATCCCGTGGGCTGCAGCGCCATGATCCCATGCTCAACTGGGCAGCCGGGGGCGAAGTCTTGAGTTGGGGGTTCCTGTGTGTCGTGCTCGCTGTTTGATGGCACCTAGCCCGGTTCTTACCACTTCTCCAGTACCGTCTAAGCCTCCCGCTCCATATCAAGCATTTGCGGACGTCTTCTCTGAGAAGCAAGCCGAGACATTCCCCCCCCCCCCCCACATCGCTTATATGAACTGTCCCTATTGATCTTTCTGCCGGAAGTCACCTCCACGGGGAGGGGTCTACCCTCTGTCGGTCCTCTACGAGACATTGGCTATGTTCTACTTATATCTAGGAGAATCTCCCAGCGACGGGGGGTTCATACGCAAGTCCTCCTCCTTTTCAGCTAGGGCCGGGTTCTTTTTAGTGGCTAGAAGGATGGTTCCCTACGTCCTTGCATAGACTACCGAGGGGCTCAATAAGACACGGTAAAGAACTGCTATCTTCTGCCCTGATCACGGAGCATTTTTGAACCGTATACGGGGGAGGGTGTGCCAAAGATATTTACTAAATTGCATCTGCGAGGGGCTTAATAACTATTATGGCATTACGTCGAGGGTGATGAAAGACTAGAACAGCCTTCAACATTCGCGACGGGCATTTCGAAAGTTACCTGGTCTTGCCCTTCGGAAATTTGCAACTGCACCGGCCGTTTTTCAAGGAATTGGTCCAATGACTTATTCCGGGACATCCTGTACACAGGACGCGTGGTGTCTACCTGATTATATTCTGGTGTTTTCTCCCGACATTGAGTCCCATAAAGTTCAATGTACGACAAGTACTCATCGACGTTCTAAGTGCCAAACCGCCTTATGCACTAAGCTCTGAGAAGTGTCTGTTCCATCGGCAGAGCCTTCCATTCCTCGGCTACAACATTTCCAACAGGGGAATGCAGCTGGACCCCGCTAGTTGTCTGCCGTTCTACAGTGGCCACGACCCCGTGGGTCTCTGAAGCCATACAGAGATTCATGGTTTTCGCCCAAAATATTACAGGCAATTTATACTCAACAATTTTCCTTGTGGTATCTACCATAGTGGCATTAACAAGAAGAACGCCAATCCGAAGCTACTGGCCCCACCGGCGGCAGCATGAAAGCCCTTCACCAAGTTAAAGGTCTGCCTTTGCCTGCTGCGCTGTGCTCTTCCGGCCAGATAAGGAGCAAAAAAGGGAGAAGAAACTGTTTTTTCTTGAGGTCGTATGCCTCCTCAGGTGGGGGCCGGGGCATGTACTCTCCCAGAAAGGGCCCAAAGGTAAGGACTCCTCACTTGCGTTTTTTTCCTCTAAGTGTTTTTACGCTGCAGAAAGGAATTACTCTATTGGGACTGGGAGTTACTGGCCTTAACAGGCCTGGCCCTGGAGAGGGGAATCGGCGGTTATCTCTGGAGGGTGATCGTCCACCCAAGTCAACAATCTCATATCAGACCCATAAAAACCTGTTAATATCTCCAAAACATATCAACGCTTAATTTCCACGCCAGGCTCGTTGGTCCCTTCTTCTTCTCCCGATTTAATTTTCAAAATTCATTTTCGCCATGCTGAACAAATGTCAAGGCCGGACGCTCTCTCCCGTGCTTCGGATGTGGACTGGGGAGAACGAACACACTCCACGGAACATTATCCTCCAGGAATCGGCCCTATCTGCCGCGCCGTAGACCTTCAACGTATTCCCCGGCCAAGACATAGTTAGTCCGGCTCTTCGGAATGAGATACTGTCGTGGGTTCATTGCTCCCGTATGGCTGGGCACCCAGGGGAGCAGAGGGGGGTCTTTCTCCCTGATCTCTCGATTTTACTGGTGGCCGGGTCTTTAGTTCCAAGATTATCGTGAATTCGTGGAGTCATGCGCTTCCTGTGCCCGGAACAAATCCCCTCAGTCCTCATAAGCCGGCAGGTATGACATAACAAATGACACGTTGTCACCCAGCTGCCTTTGGGACCAATGTGGCCTTGGTTGTTATATTGCTGTGAAAAGAACGGAAGAAGCCCCCCCCAACCCCCGTCGTAAACACCGTTGTATGGGGTTACAGGGACGGTTTTCCACAAAATGTCTCACCTTTATTCCGCTGCCTAGGTCTACCTCAGACCATCACCCTTGACACGACTATTTTTTCAACATATTTTCGGCTGACACGGGCCTACTCCAGCACAAGTTGCGGGACCGGTGGTGTCAATTTTGTCTCTAGGTTCTGGCGCTCCCTCTGAACCAGCTACAAGGTGAAAACTGGACTTTTCTTCGGCCTATACACCTCAGTCTTTGGGGCACAAGTGGGGAGTGAGTAACCAGACCTCTAGGATGATACCTGCGCCACTTTGTCTCCTTTCTCATTGTCTATGGGCCGTATCCCCCGCCCCCCTCCCCCTTTCTGTACCCTCTGTGGTCCTGCCATGGGGGAGCTGGTCCAGGACCTAACAGCTATCTGGAAGCAGACGCACCATTCTCTACTTCAGGCTTCCGCTCGTACCAAGGCTCAAGCTGACAGAAAGCGAAGACCCCAGCTGATCTTCTCTTCTGGTGACAAGGTGTGGTTGTCGGCTAGATATATCCATTTCAAGGTTTCCAGCTATAAGCTTGGTCCCTGGTTCCTGGGTCCGTTCGAGGTGCTGAAAGCGTAAAAAAACCAGTGGCATACAAGCCCCGCCTTCCTCCCACTATGCGGGTCCCGAACTCCTTCCATGACTCTCTTCTAAAACCGGTCATCCTAAATCGTTTCTCTTGGGTAGTTGCTCCTCCCACTCCTGAGGCCAATGCCACCAATGTCTTTACGGTAAAGGAGATTCTGGATATGAAGACGGTTTTTCCTCATTGACTGGAAGTGGTTCGGGCCCGAAGAGAAGTCCTGGGAACCAGAAGACAATATTCTGGACCGTAATATTATTCAGAAGTTCCTTCATGCCAGAAAAAGGGGGAGGTAGAAGGTGGGGGTACTGTCACAGGTGGACCTGCGAACTCCATCCCGGGTCGCAGGCACACCCGTGTTCCCCCCCCACGAGTGGCACCGCTGCCTGCATGTCGGGCAGCGGGCACGCTCACTCAGCTGGCCCGGTCCCTGCCTAGGTACCCGGCTGCGCTCCGGCGGCGGCGCCAGTCTCCCGGCCCACGTGTCCCCGCTCCCTAGGGCACGCGCGTGCCGGATCTGTGAAATTTAAAGGGCCAGCGCACCGGTAATTGGGTATTGCCGGTCACTGCCCTTATTTAAGCCTGCCTCTTCCTAAGTCTTGTGCCGGATCTTTAGTGCCATTTGCCTATAGAGAAAGCGTTTCTTGAGCCTCGTCTGTCTTACCCTCTACCATACCGTCCAGCTTCCGTCCCTTGACCACGAACCTCTGCCGCCTGTCCTGACCTTCTGCCTGTCCCCGACTACATCTATGTCTAGCGATTCTGTACCACGCTTACCCTTGGCTGCCACTGCAAGCAAGTCACGCCAGTGGAAGCGACCTGGTAGTTTCCCGCCGTAGCAAGTCCATCCCGCTTTGCGGCGGGCTCTGGAGAAAACCGGGTTCTACTTAGATTCCGCTCCCTGGTGTGGCTTACGCCATCATTTGCGGTGGTCTAGCGGATCCACTACCTCTGTCCGTGACATATATAAACAAAATAAACAAAAAAATGAATAATGTATGCATATGTGATATCATCGCGTGCGTAACGACCTACCCTATAAATCTGTCATGTTATTTAACTTGCATAGTGAACGCCATAAAAAAAAAAAACAGTCACAGCACATAAAATGGAATAAAAAGCGATCAAAAAGTCATATAAATGCCAAAGGGGTACCAATGAAAACATCAGTTCATCCCACAAAAAAGCCCTTATACAGCCCTGTATATGGAAAATAAAAAAAAATATGGCTATCAAAAGATAGTGATGCATAAATATTGCTTTAAATAATAAAAACTAGGGTTTTTAAAGCGTTTCAACATGAAAAAAAACTATATAAATTGCCATAATCATATCGACCCACAGAGTAAAACAAACCTGTCAGGAATACTGCACAGTGAGCACTGTTAAAAATAAAAAAAACACTACTAGAATTGCAGTGTTTTCTTCACCCTGGCTTCCAAAAAACAGATTTAAAACCGATCAAAATGCCCTGTCCCTCCAGAAATGATACCAATAAAAATGTCAACACATCCTGCAAAAAACAAGCTGATACATAGTTCTGTACACACAAAATTAAAAAAGTTATGGCTCTCGGTCTATGGCAATGCAACAACATGTTTTCCTTTTTGAATAAAAGTGTTGTTATTGTGTACAAGCTTTAAAAAATATACAAATGGGGTATCACAGTAATTATATTGACCTGATGAGAAAAGCTAGCATGTCATTCATACCGCAAGAGGACCACTGTAAAAAAATAAAAATAAAAACACTACCTCAAAAAATCAATGATAAAAAGTGATCAAAGCATTATATGAGCCCCATAATGGTACCAATAAAAACATCAACTCATCCTGCAAAATACAAGCTCTTAATCAGCTCCACATATAGAAAAATAAAAAAGTTATCGCTATGGGACTATGACGACATAAAAACAAAATATTTTATAAACTGTTGTGTAAAAGAAAGAAAACATAAAAAACGATATAAAATTTATATCATTGCAATTGTACCAACCCAAATAGTAAAGCTATCATGTTAATTATACCTGTGAGCCAAAAATGCACAATATACCCCTAGATGAGATTCATGAGGGTTGCTGAATCCAAAATGGAGTGACTTCTGGAAGGTTACACCTGTTCTGGTACTTTGAGGGCTTTGCAAATGTAACATGGCCACACCAAAATCTGCCTTCCAGAAGCCAATTAGCGCTCCCTCCCTTGTATGCCCTGCCATTCGCCCAAACAGCAGTTTACACCCACATAAAGGGTATCGCCGAATTTGGAAGAAATTGCATAACAAATTTTGGGTGCTTTTTTCCAGGATCTCTTGTAAAAATGCAACATTTTCAACTAAACTTGTAGATTGTTTGGAAAAAAATAAATGTTTCATTTTCACAGCCTAACGCTAAACAAATGTATGAAACACCTGTAGGGGCAATATATTCCGTGAGGAGTGTAGTTTCCAATATGGGGTCTTTTTAGGGGTGTTTATTAAGTTTTAGAACCCAAAGGTTTCTGCAAACCTGTAATGGCACCTAAAGAAAATCATAATGATAATGAGACCCCAAAGTCCAGTATGGGCTCCTCCTATTATGAGGCTTGTGGTTGAGCCAGATAGCACACAAGGACCATGTATGGTATGGTTTTTCTGCCTCTAAATATGACAGAATTGGGGGAATCAATATTAAGTTGAATTTCCCTGGTCACATCTACCGTGTTTCAGTGAATAATGGATAAAAATTCAAAATCTGAAAAAAAAAGTGAAATTTTTTTCCACTTTGCTTTAATTTCTGTGAAACACCTAATGGGTTAAAAAACGTTTTTGTTTTGAAAAGGGTATAGTTTCTTGTCATTTATTGGGGCATCTTACATATAGGTACCCACAAAGCCACGTCAGAGCTGGACTGGTCCATAAAAAATTCAATGTTGCAAATTTTCTCGAAAATGTGAAAAATTACTACTAAATTTCAAAGCCCCCTAATGCCATAAAAAAATTTAAAAAATGATGCTAACATACAGTAGACATATGGGATATGCAAGTTATAAACTATTTTATGTGGTAAAACTCTTACTGCAGAAATTTTGGAACTTAGAATTTTTAAAAATTTTCACATTTTTATATTTTTCACAAGCAAAAAAAGATCATGTAATCAAAATTTTGTAACTTAAAGCATAATGTGTAATGAGAAAACTTTATCTGAATCACATGGATAGCTAAAAGTATCAAAAAGCTATTATCATATAAAATGACACGTCAGAAAAATGGAGCTCTGTCACAAAGGTTAAAGCTGGCTGCCTCCTTTAACCTCTTACTGCCGCAGCCAGTTTAGACCTTTGTGACAGAGCCCCATTTTTGAAAACTGACATGTGTCACTTTATGTAGGAATAACTTTTTGATACTTTTACCTATCCATGTGACTCAGAGCCTGTTTTCTCATGTCACATTGGACGACATGTATGAAGGAAGGTGCATTGAAGTGAATTGTCAAGTCTCATTTTCAGTGTATAATGCACCTGATGTATGAAAGTGTTTTTTGTGCGTTCATAAATGGTGTGTAAAGTTCGACGCGGCTCGCCTATGTGTTAGGTGCATTACGGAACTTAGGCGCATAACATGTATTAAGGTTATAGACAGGCTGGAAATAAGAGAAGTCATTAGAATAGCATGTCAGTGAATAGAAACTATGGTACTGATCCTACTTGGTGGACCAGACGTCCCAGCAATACCTGTGCTGTGCTGGCTTTTGCTGTATGCAGAATAAATGGTGAGAGCAGCAAAAATAAATTTAATGTGTAAAAATTGTAAATATTAAAATCTGAACAACATAATCAATGGATTTTTTTTAAAGTAGAATTTGCTTTAGATTCTATTAATTTTAAATACATTTTATAGGAGCTATTTTTATATTTTTGGAATATTAATTTATATGATCATATTTTTCATTAAATTGAAATAATTAAATTTTATACAGTTTGATAATTATAATAAATTACTTTTTATTTTTGCCCCTTACAACAAATCTATCTCCACCTCGACTCCTCAGGCTCAGGCAGACCACATTGAAATAGGTCTGCCTGTTCGAGCAGTAATGCGCCTAGTTTTGCTGAACCACATTCTTATATGTGTCTAATATTACGAGTGTAATAATGTTAGGCACATTAGAAGGTGTCGAGTCTTACGAACAGTGCGCCTAACACATTCATTAGGTGTATTAGACATCGTAGACTGTTCAATTAGGTGCATTGTACACCAGAAAAAGGGTGAAAAACACTTTAATATATGTTGCCCATTGTGTTTTAAGTTAGTAAGAAATTTTGGGCCTTGTTTATTTGTGAAAAATATCAAAATGTCATTACATATTTTGAAAAATTTGCCATTTTCAAAGTTCAAAAATTTTTGCAGGTAAGGCAGCTATGCCACACAAAATAGTTTATAACTTGCATCCACCATATGTATACTGTACATTGGCATTATTTTTACATGTCTCTTACTTTTTATGACATTAGGAGGCTTAGAAATCAATTAGCAATTTTTAAAATTTTCAAGAAAATTTGCAACATTGATTGTTTTACGAATCCGTCCAGTTCTGACCTGGCTTTGAGGGGTCTGTATGTTAGATACCCCGTAAATGACTCCATCTAAGGCACTACATCCCTTCAGGTATTCAAAAGATTGTTTGGGAAGTTTGTTAAAATTTTCAATTTGTATCCATTATTCCTGGAAACACTGTAGATTTTACCAGGGAAACGCAACTCAACATTAATTCCCTAATTCTGTTGTTTTTAGAGATACCCCATATGTGGCCCTCGTGCACTATTTGGCTCAACCACAAGCCTCAGAGTAGGAAGAGCACCTACTGGATTTTGAGTTCTAATGTTCAGTATTCTTTTCTCTCGGCGCCATTACATATTTGCAGATACTCTGAGGTCCTAAAACTTAATAAACACCCCTAAAATACCCCATATTATAAACTACACTCCTTAAGGAATATATACAAGGGTGTAGTGAGTATAGCGACCTCACAGGTGTTTCAAAAAAGTTTTTAACATTAGGCTGTGAAAATGAAAACTTTTACAGGAAATGTTTCATTTTTACAAGGAATCCTGGAATAAAAGCACTCCAAAATTTGTTACGCAATTTTGGCAAAGTTTGTCAATAACCTATATGTGGGTGTAAACTGCTATTTAGGTGCATTACAGGGCATACGAGGGAGGGAGCAATATTTTGGATTCAACACCCCTCAGGGATCTCATCTAGGGGTGTATTGTGCGTTTTGGGCACACAAGTGTCCCATAGTTTTTTTAGCATTGGGATATAAAAACTGGGGCAAAAAAACTCCATTGATTTATGGGCTTCATTTTTACGGCATTCGTCATGCGTAACAGGATAACTTTACTATGCGGGTCGGTGCAGTTACAATGATATACATTTTATATAGTTTTTTATGTTTTATTAATTTTACACAATAGAAATGCATTTATAAAAATAGTGTTTTAAGTTGTCATAGCCTCATAACTAGAGATGGGTGAATTTCTCAAAAATTCGGTTCGGTCACTTCGCCTGACAAAAATAAAGTCGGTCCGAATTAGTTCGGAACGAATTGCGTTAAAAAAAAAGCTATTTCCAGGCTGCACAGAGCCTGCAGGGTGCTGTAGAACGTTGTGCCATGCTTAAATATGCAGAGGGAGCTTGGTTTGGTCTTCATACAATGTTGTGTTTTAGTATGACATGCACATGACTGCCACCGCTCTTAGAATCGCTTCACTATAAAATTCCCTGGGCACTTAAGAGGGCAAAACTGACCAAAAAACTCAAGCGGGAATGTTGCCTGATAAAGTCATGCCAGTGAAAGCTGGAAAAAAAACAAGCTGAGAGCTCAGGTGGCAACATTAGTGACAGAGTGTGGAGGTGACGGCGCTAGCCACAGCAGCATGAGGTCAGGCAGTGGCACAATGACATTCTGGAGGTGGTAAAACAGTAATAGGCCACAGAGTGGCACAATGACACAGTGTGGAGGTTACGGCAGCAGCCACAGAAGCAGCATGAGGTCAGACAGTGGCACAATGACAGTGTGTAGTTGGCAGAAAAAGGAGTAGGCCACAGAGTGGCACAATGACACCGTGAGGAAGGCATGGCAGCAGCAGCATGAGGTCAGGCAGTGGCACAATGACATTCTGGAGGTGGCAAAAACAGGAGTAGGCCACAGAGTGGCACAATGACAGAGAGTGGAGAGGACGGTGGAAGGAGCAACAGCATGAGGTCAGAGAGTGGCACAATGACTCAGTGTGGATGTCACGGGACCAGCAACAGCAGCATGAGGTCATAAAGTGGCACAATGACAGAGTGTGGAGGTGGGTGGCAATACCAGTCTCTGGTAAAGATGCTTGGTGGCATCTGGAGAAACTGTCAGCAGATGTGTGGCATCAGGGGGTGGGCGGCATCAAAATTAGTGGCTGAGGCAGGTAGTTTGAACCCAGACTCATTTCTCACAGTTTGGGTGAGGCATCATGGCTGATATAGTCTGACGCCTAAAGCATTGGTGTGTGGAAATCCTGGCAAATCCACGCCTGATTCATCTTGATAAAGGTCAGTCGTTCCACATTTCCATGGACAAGCGGTTTCCCTCCTTGGGGTTAACAATGGCCCCGCCGCACTAAAACACCCACTCTGATGAAACACTACTGGCCGGGCAGGACAGCTTTCCCCCCTGTAAACTCGGCAAGTTGCGGCCACACATCCGTTTGGCTGCCCAGTAGTCCAGCGGATCTTCTAACTGGGGTGGCAGGTGCTGTCCAAAATAGGCCACCACCTGTTGGTTTAGGGACTGCTCCAGGTCCTCCCGGTTGCATGCTGCGCGTGATGGCGACTACCCTCCTCACTAGGGGGGTGATGGAAGCTGCTTATCAGTGACTCCATACAATTTGCTGCTGATGGAGCTGGTACTGCTCCTAACCCCCCCCCCCCACCTTCCCCCAGCGCCGCCGGCAGTAGTATGTGAGTGCTGAGGAACCCCCTGGTCAGACCTGTCAGAGGAGGGATGATGCCGCACATAGGCAGCAGCCAACTGACTACGGAGGATTTCCCTATAGTATTTGAGTTTGTCCTCCCTCTCAGTAGCTGGGAAAAAGACTATTCGGCTGTAACTAGCCAGGCAAATCAGCATGCTGCGGGCCATCTGCACAATTGACTCCGTGGGGCTCACTGCCTCCATATCCACTGTATACGGCCACAGTACTCCATCTACCTCCTCCAGCTGCTCCTGCTCCTCCTCTCTTGTCACCTGGGTAGAAAATTCACTAATTTCACCAGACAATGCTTCTGCTCCAATGTCCTCCTCCTCCTCCACCATTTCAGTCCCCACTGAACTCATGTGGCCGCGAGATGTAGTCGCCATGTCTCCAGTCCCCTGCCCAGACAGATTTTCCAGCATCTGTTCCAGAACATGAAGCAGTGGAATGACGTTATTCATCCCGTAGTCCTGGCGACTGACAAATAACGTGGCCTCCTCGAATGGCCTCAACAAACGGCAGGTGTCACGCATGAGCTGCCACTGGATTTCATCAAAGTTACACAGGGGAGTACTCCTGTCCACCTGGATCATCAAAAAATCGTTAATGGCCTTTCTCTGTTCATACAGTCGGTCCAACATGAGCAGCCTGGAATACCAACTGGTGGAAACATCGCATATCAGAGTGTGTTGGGGAGGCCGTTCTGCCGCTGCAACTCGAGGAGGGCGTTCCTGGCTTTGTAGGAATGGATGAAGTGCATGCACAGTTTCCTGCCCATTTTCAGAATTTCTGAAGATCGGTGGAAGATTTCAGGAACCTTTCACAACCAGATTAAACACATGCGCCATGCAGGGCGCATGGACCATCCCTCCTCGGTGCAGCGCGGACACCATGTTACTCCCATTGTGCGTCACCATGGTTCCGATTTGCAGTTGGCGCGGAGAAAGTCACACATCGATTTCTTGCTGTATGACACGGAGCAGTTCCTCCCCTGTGGGACTTTGTTCGCTGAGGCAAGCCAGGTGTAGAACTGCGTGACACCGCTGTGCCCTACACATGTGGTATGATGGAGCAGTACTTGTGGGCTGAGGCTGTGGTGGTGGTGGAGGAGGAGGCGGACATTGGTGCAGGAGCTGCAGTTTGACAACGTGGAGGAGAAAGCGGCGTCTCCTGTCCAAGTTGCTGGTGTGGCTGGGCAGGAAGCACATTCACCCAATGGGCCGTAAAGGACATGTACTGGCCCTGACCGTAGTTACAGCTCCAGACGTCTGCGCTGCCGTGCACCTTGGAACAAACCGATAAGCTCAAGGACTGGCCCACTTTCTGTTCTACATATTTATGAAGTGCTGGTACTGCCTTTTTGGAAAAGAAATTACGTCTTGGAACTCTCCATCACGGCTCGGCACAGCCATTAGTTCTCTGAATGGTGCAGAGTCCACCATTTGGAATGGGAGGGACTGCAGTACCAACAACTTGGACAAGGCACCGGTCAGCTGCTGCACCTTAGGATGGTTTGGACGCATACTGTTGTCTCTTTGCAATCGCCTCGCTGAATGACTGCTGGCGCCATGAGTAGCGAGGAGCAGGAGCATCTGGACCGGGAGATGATGTCAAAGAGAAACAGCTCCCTTCTGCAGTGGTGGTGGAGACTTGACTGGCTGCAATGGCATGCGTGCCACTGGGCGCTGCTGCTGCTGTTGCTGCGGCGCCAGGATGGACCACCACATCTGGGCCACGTTTCTCCCAGGCTACCGGATGGTGACGCTGCATGTGTTGACGCAGGGCCGTGGTGCCAACGTTAGCTCCCTGGCCACGCTTCACTTTCTGCCCACAGATTCTACATATACCCATATTCGGTTCCTCCGGTGTCTTAACAAAGAACTGTCACACTGCCGAGTATCTGATTTTACCGCCAACGCTCCGCACTGAGTGACTACTACCGCCGCTGCCTCGCTGAGCCCCTGTGCCGCTACTTTCTTGGACCTGCGAAGGCTCCTGACCTTACACTGCTGCTACCCTGCTGATTCACGGCCACACAACTCACTTGCTGGTTGCGTCGCTGCCTGACGCGCAAGCTGACGCCCTCCTCTCCTGACGATGATGAAGCCCTTGCTTCACCCGACTCCCAAGTGCGGTCAGCTACATCATCATTGATTTGTGTTTCATCGTCACTGCTGTCCTCATCATTGGTCTTGGTATGCAGAGGCGGACCCCTCACAACATGACCTCCCATGCCACTCTCCACATTTATACTTTGCCGCCTACTGCAAGAAGCAGGGGATATTGGCCCCATTTCTTCGCTGCCAAGTAGCTGCTGACTGCCCTCCTCAAATTGTTCATCCTCGCTATATAGTGGCGCTGAACCCAGACCACATAGTAGATCTCTGGCTGAGGGAACCGGATGGGACATAGGCGGGCAGAGGACAGGTGAGGGCCGCTGACCCGCTCCCGGGCCATGCCAACTAATGGTGTGTCTGACGATCCCACTGACCTTTGGTTGGGGTTGTCAGATGTCATCTGGGAGGAAGTGGATGACCTAGTCAACCAATCAAGAACCCTTGGGTTGCTAGTCAGCACACGGCCGCTAGATGACAGCGGCAGTTGTGACCTCACCGAGTGACCCCTGCTGCGACGTCCCCTTGCTGTGCTGCGACCTGGGCCTGCTCCAGGAATGTTTGTGCCACTGCCACTCGCAGGTGAAGAGCCTGCCACCTCTCTGTCTGACATACTGTTTGTTCTAAAATGTACAGACACTGTTTGATGAAGATATCTGTATATGATAAATACACACCCTGTATTTGACTCCAAATGAACCCACTAAGAAGCTTGGGTAACCCTTGGATATAAATTGTGCTCCACAAATGGGCAGGAAAAATTGAGTTGTATGTGCCGTTTAGTACTGAATATAAAAGCACAAACAGGCTTAATTAACCTTCGGATATGATTATGCTACAGAATTTCTTCTGTGGCGGTGAAAAACAAAGTTTCTTTTACTGAGTACAACTGCAGAAAAATACTTAGTTAACCCTTGGATGTAAATTGCGCAAAAGAATTGAGCAGCCAAAAATGACCAGCTTTGTAGCGTGTTACAATGGTGTGTATTTTACGCTACACAACAAGAGAAAAACTTGTAATTAACCTTCGCTTGTGAATTATGCTACAGGCAAAATGTCTTTTTTGCCGGTGAAAAAGACGGTTTATTTTAGTCACCACAACAGCAGAACAACGCTTAATTAACCCCTGGATGTAAATTGCGCAAAAGAATTGAGCAGCCAAAAACTACCAGCTTTGTAGCGTGTTACAATAGCGTGTATTTTACGCTACACAACAAGAAAAAACTTGTAATTAACCTTCGCTTGTGAATTATGCTACAGAAGAAATGTCTTTTTTGCCGGTGAAAAAGATGGTTTATTTTAGTCACCACAGCAGCAGAACAACGCTTAATTAACCCCTGGATGTAAATTGCGCAAAAGAATTGAGCAACCAAAAACTACGAGCTTTGTAGCGTGTTACAATGGCGTGTATTTTACGCTACACAACAAGAAAAAAACTTGTAATTAACCTTCGCTTGTGAATTATGCTACAGTAAAAATGTCTTTTTTGGCGGTGAAAAAGACGGTTTCTTTTAGTCACCACAGCAGCAGAACAACGCTTAATTAACCCCTGGATGTAAATTGCGCAAAAGAATTGAGCAACCACAAACTACTAGCTTTGTAGCATGTTAAAATGGCGTGTTTTTACGCTAAACAACAAGAGGAAACCTTGTAATTAACCTTCACTCTTGAATTATGCTACAGGAAAAATGTATTTTTTGGCGGTGAAAATTACGGTTTCTTTTAGTCACCACAACAGCAGAACAACACTTAATTAACCCCTGGATGTAAATTGCGCAAAAGAATTGAGCAACCAAAAACTAAGAGCTTTGTAGCGTGTTACAATGGCGTGTATTTTATGCTACACAACAAGAGGAAAACTTGTAATTAACCTTCGCTTGTGAATTATGCTACAGGAAAAATGTATTTTTTTGGCGGTGAAATAATAGGTTTCTTTTAGTCACCACAGCAGCAGAACAACGCTTAATTAACCCCTGGATGTAAATTGCGCAAAAGAATTAAGCAGCCAAAAATGAAGTGGTGTTTGTATTGTAAAAACGCTGTTTCTTTAAATGAATACAACAGGAACAGGCTTAGATCACCCTTGGATATTCAATGTGCTGTGAGCAGATAGCATTAAAATGTATATGCAGCTGAACTAGACACACACTGGACTTCAGATCCAATACCCCACAAAATCAGAAATAGAAGGTTAAGAGAACAGTCTCTGAGACAAGCTGAGACACCCCACAAAAATCGCTGTGTAAAAATGAGTTCTTTAGCATGAGATATCACAAGCAGCCGCGGCAGCACCTTCCCTAATCAGTACAGTGAGAGCGGTATGAGCTCCCAGCGTCGCGCCCGGACTTATATAGTGCGGTGACGTCACAGAATCCTGCCGGTCTCTGATTGGCTTCATCTCTGCACATGTCATGCAGGTTATGCCCTTCTTCCTCACAGAGTTCTTTACCCCATGTAACACCATGTGCTCGCAGCCATTTTATCAATCAAAAGCACACTTCGTTCACGCGAAGTACCCCAAAGTTGGACTTCGTTCCGAACCGAAGTTTTCCTGAAATTCTAAACGAATTCCACTTCGTTAGAATCAATTTGCCCATCTCTACTCATAACCATAACTTTTTTATGTTTCTGTTTATGGAGCTGATTAAGGGATTGTTTTTTGTGTGATAAGTTGTGGTTTTCATTGGTATCATTATGAGGTTCATATGACGCTTTTATACAGCAATACAGGTAGTGTTTTTATTTTTTACAACGGTCACCATGTGGTATAAATGACATGTTATCTTTACTCAGCAGGTCAATATGATTACAGCGATGCCCACTTTGTGTATTTTTTTTATGTTTTTGCATGTTTTTGCATCGCCATAGTCTGAGAGTCATAACTTTTTTATTTTCTGTGTATGTAGCTGTGTAGAAGCTTATTCGTTGCAGGATAAGTTGATGTTTTTATTGGTATATGTTAAGGGGAACAAGACTTTTTGATCGCTTTTAAATCTGTTTCTTGGGTGGAAAAATACTGCCATCCATGTAGTGTATGTTTAGTATTGACCATATACACCGTTTGTATATATATACACATGACATTGCTAGAGGTTTATGTAGCAAGCTCATGAGTTTCACTGTTTACACAAGTGTGTGATGTTACATTCGGGGAGGGCTGCGGGTGGCTGCATTATAGCAGTGACAGCCTCCTGACTGGTGCACATGCAGTGGTGTAGTTTCTCAATTGAGAAAAAACAAGACACACCAGTATTAAAGTGACTCACCTAACAGTGCACATCTCCTATTGTTTAGATAGAGTTTGAGGTCACAGGTGCTCAGTGGAAAGGCTGTCAGGCTTGGTAAAGATTTGAAGACAATCCACGGCACAACTTGGGTTTAGTGTTGCATTTGAAAAATGTTATATCAGTGATAAATAACATCAAAGCTCTCCATGTGCATAAATAGGCGCAAACAAGCAATTAGTAATCCCACCATCCGACGTGGCGTGGCCTTCCTCGATAGCAACCTGGTATGGGGAATATATAATGTCATTGTAACAGCTGGAGTAGTGGATCCTCTGGACCACCGCAGGCGGTGGTAACAGCCGCGCCAGGGAGCGGGGTCTAAGTAAGTCCCGGTTTTCACCAGAGCCCGCCGCAAAGTGGGATGGACTTGCTGCGGTGGGAATCCTACCAGGTCGCTACCCCTAGCGCGACTAGCTTGCGGAGGCAGCCGAGGTGCAGCGAGGTACCACATCGTAACACCAAACTCGTAGTCATGGACGGGCAAACAGGTCAGGGCAGACGGCAAAGGTTCGTGGTCAAGAGACGTAGGCGAAGGGTCAGCAACGTAGAAGACACTAGGACGCACTAGGAAACGCTTTTCTAAAGGGCAAAGGGCACAATAGATCGGCGAGGAAAGGGCGGTGGCCGGGAGGCGGTACCATTTTATAGGACCAGCGGCCGGCAATTAACCAATTACCGGCGCGCTGGCCTTTCAAATCTGCAAGAGCTGCAGCCGGGGCGCCCTATGGGACGGAGGGTCGCGCCGCAGCAGCGGCAGAAAGCCGCAAGTGTTACGGGTGCGTGCGCGGTGAGTGCTGACTTCCAGGGAGGCGAGTGCGTCCACGGCCCGGCATGCGGACCGCAGCGCCACTCGTCCCTGGTGCGGGGGGGGCACAGGGGAAACACGGGTGTGGCCACAGCTACCCTTGTGGGCTGCGGGACCACCCGTGACAGTCATGAGATATAGCAGCTATATACAGTATATATGTAGAGCACAGGTGTCAAACACAAGGCCCGCGGCCACATTCCGGCCCGTGGCCTTGTGTTTCCGGGCCCCGGGCGATCTCCCTGATCCGCACAGCTGTTTTACCACAGAGTGCGGAGTCAGTCATAGTACAGGGAGAAGGCAGTAGGGATCGTTTCCCTCCCACCTTATCCCTTTGTATGTACTGTGCTTGGTGAGCACAGTACATACGGTGTCACAGGAGGCGTGACGCGCCGCTTTCCTCACGCCCCCTGTGAGGCTGGGTCTCTGGGAGCTGCGTGAGGGCGTAAGCGGCGGGACGGCACGCCGCGTTCACCATCCACAGCTCCCGACGCAGACCAGACCGCGCTGCACGGACACGAGGTAAGTAGCTTTTTTTTTATTTTAAAATCGTTAGGGAGGGCATCTGCCTGGCTATTGGGGACTATGGAGGCATCTGCCTGGCTACTGGGGGGGCTATGGGAGCATCTGCCTGGCTACTGGGGGGGCTATGGGGGCATCTGCCTGCTACTGCGGGGGCTATGGGGGCATCTGCCTGGCTACTGGGGGGGCTATGGGGGCATCTGCCTGGCTACTGGGGGGGCTATGGGGGCATCTGCCTGGCTACTGGGGGGGCTATGGGGGCATCTGCCTGGCTACTGGGGGGGGGATATGGGGGCATATGCCTGGCTACGGGGGGGGCTATGGGGCATCTGCCTGGCTACTGGGGGGTATGGGGGCCTCTGCCTGGCTTATGGGGGGGCTATGGGAGCATCTGCCTGGCTACTTGGGGGCCTAGGGAGCATCTGTCTGGCTACTGGGGGGGTATGGGAGCATCTGCCTAGCTACTAGGTGGCCTATGGGAGCATCTACCTAGCTACTAGGTGGCCTATGGGAGCATCTACCTGGCTACTGGGGGGGGCTATGGGGGCATCTGCCTGGCTACTGGGGGGGCTATGGGAGCATCTGCCTGGCTTCTGGGGGGCTATGGGAGCATCTGCCTGGCTGCTGGGGAGGATATGGGAGCATCTGCCTGGCTACTGGGGGGCCTATGGGAGCATCTACCTGGCTACTGGGGGGGGGCTATGGGGGCATCTGCCTGGCTACTGCGGGGGCTATGGGGGCATCTGCCTGGCTTCTGGGGGGGCTATGGGAGCATCTGCCTGGCTGCTGGGGAGGATATGGGGGAGCATCTGCCTGGCTACTGGGGGGCTATATGGGGGCATCTGCCTGGCTACTGGGGGGGGGGCTATTGGGCATCTGCCTGGCTACTGGGGGGGGCTATGGCATCTGCCTGGCTACTGGGGGGGCTATGGGGGCATCTGCCTGGCTAATGGGGGGGCTATGGGAGCATCTGCCTGGCTACTGGGGGGCCTATGGGAGCATCTGTCTGGCTACTAGGGGGGATATGGGAGCATCTGCTGGCTACTGGGGGGGTCTATGGGGCAGTCTGCCTAGCTACTAGGGGGCCTATGGGAGCATCTACCTGGCTACTGGGGGGGCTATGGGGGCATCTGCCTGGCTACTGGGGGGGCTATGGGGCATCTGCCTGGCTTCTGGGGGGCTATGGGAGCATCTGCCTGGCTGCTGGGGAGGATATGGGAGCATCTGCCTGGCTACTGGGGGGGGCTATGGGGAGCATTCTACTGCTACTGGGGGGGCTATGGGGGCATCTGCCTGGCTACTGCGGGGGCGATGGGGGCATCTGCCTGGCTTCTGGGGGGGCTATGGGAGCATCTGCCTGGCTGCTGGGGAGGATATGGGAGCATCTGCCTGGCTACTGGGGGGCGATGGGGGCATCTGCCTGGCTACTGGAGGACTATGGGGGCATCTGCCTGGCTACTGGGGGACTATGGGAGCATCGGTCTGGCTATTGGGGGACTATGGGGGCATCTGCCTGGCTACTGGGGGGGCTATGGGAGCATCTGCCTGGCTACTGGGGGGGCTATGGGGGCATCTGCCTGCCTACTGCGGGGGCTATGGGAGCATCTGCCTGGCTACTGGGGGGGCTATGGGGGCATCTGCCTGGCTACTGGGGGGCTATGGGAGCATCTGCCTGGCTACTGGGGGGGCTATGGGGGCATCTGCCTGGCTACTGGGGGGGGCTCTGGGGGCATCTGCCTGGCTACTGGGGGGGCTATGGGGGCATCTGCCTGGCTACTGGGGGGCTATGGTGGCATCTGCCTGGCTAATGGGGGGGCTATGGGAGCATCTGCCTGGCTACTGGGGGGCCTATGGGAGCATCTGTCTGGCTACTGGGGGGGATATGGGAGCATCTGCCTGGCTACTGGGGGGGTCTATGGGAGCATCTGCCTAGCTACTAGGGGGCCTATGGGAGCATCTACCTGGCTACTGGGGGGTCTATGTGGGCATCTGCCTGGCTACTGGGGGGGCTATGGGGCATCTGCCTGGCTTCTTGGGGGCTTATGGGAGCATCTGCTGGCTGCTGGGGTGGATATGGGAGCATCTGCCTGGCTACTGGGGGGGCTATGGGAGCATCTACCTGGCTAATGGGGGGGCTATGGGGGCATCTGCCTGGCTACTGCGGGGGGCTATGGGGGCATCTGCCTGGCTTCTGGGGGACTATGGGAGACATCTGCTGGCTGCTGGGGAGGATATGGGAGCATCTGCCTGGTACTGGGGGACTATGGGGGCATCTGCTGGCTAACTGGGGGGGGGCTCTGGGGCATCTGCCTGGCTACTGGGGGGGCTATGGGGGCATCTGCCTGGCTACTGGGGGGGCTATGGGGGCATCTGCCTGGCTAATGGGGGGGCTATGGGAGCATCTGCCTGGCTACTGGGGGGCTATGGGAGCATCTGTCTGGCTACTGGGGGGGATATGGGAGCATCTGCCTGGCTACTGGGGGGGTTAATGGAGCATTGCCTAGCTACTAGGTGGCCTATGGGAGCATCTACCTGGCTACTGGGGGGGCTATGGGGGCTTGCCCGGCTACTGGGGGGGCTATGGGGGCATCACGCCCGGCTTCTGGGGGCTATGGGGCATCTGCCTGGCTGCTGGGGAGGATATGGGAGCATCTGCCTGGCTACTGGGGGGGGGGCTATGGGGGCATCTACCTGGCTACTGGGGGGGCTATGGGGGCATCTGCCTGGCTATGCGGGGGCTTGGGGGCATCTGCCTGGGTTCTGGGGGGGCTATGGGGCATCTGCCTGGCTGCTGGGGGGGGCTTTGGGAGCATCTGCCTGGCTACTGGGGGGCGTATGGGGGCAATTGCCTGGCTACTGGAGGCTATGGGGGCATTGCCTGGCTATGGGGGACTATGGGAGCATCGGTCTGGCTATTGGGGGGGCTATGGGGCATTCTGCCTGGCTATGGGGGGCTATGGGAGCATCTGCCTGGCTACTGTGGGGCTATGGGGGCATCTGCCTGGCTACTGGAGGACTATATGGGGAATCTACAGGGGGGCTATATGAGGCATCTATCAGTCTACAGGGGGCTATGTGGGGCATCTATCAGTCTACAGGGGGCTATGTGGGACATCTCCCTGTCTACAGGGGGGCTATGTGGGGCATCTCCCTTTCTATATGGGGCATATGACCTGGCTGCAGAGGGCATATTACTACCCCGGATTTAAAAAGGGGGAAAAATCCTATCTACCTACAAAGGGGAGATATAACTGTCATCTAAAGGGGGCTTTATAGCCAAATTATCTACCTACAAGTAGTTCTAAAATTTTGTCGGCCCTTTAAGGCCCTTTAAGGTACGCCGTGAGGCTGATGTGGCCCCCGGCAAAAACGAGTTTGACACCCCTGATGTAGAGGATAAGAACTGATAAGGAAAAGGGGAGGGGATGAGAAAAGAGAGATAAACATAGACAGGGTTAGAACAAATAGCAGGGATAAGTGGGAGGCACCAAAAAAGGAGACAGAAGGGAGAAAAGGAGGAGAGAATGCAAAGAAATGTACTGTAGACAGAGAAAGGAAGGAGAGATAAGGAGAACAGATCAAGGAGAGGGCAAAAATGGGACTGGGGTATATAAGCTGATGACCAAAGGGTAGCAGAAGGGTGTGTATATGTGAAAAAGAAAGAATAGAATATAGATGCCAGGTGAAAGAATTGGATGATGCATGTAAGAAAAACAGAAGAAGATAATAAATATCAGTTAATAAATGGAGCTTATAGATATGGCGCCATAAAGGGCCAAAATGAGGAGTATAGTATATGGCAGAGCAGGGAAGACCATTGTATGCAAAATAGGAACAAAAGGAAGGGCCAAGAAGGAAAGATGGGAGATAGAAGGAGAAAGGCATACCCAAGGGTATAAAACAAGATGTGTGCCAGAGGAGAAAGTAGGAGAAGTAGAAGACCCCAGGAGACCTCAGAGCGAAAACAATATGAATGAGATAGACAAATGGCCTTAGAGCTGTGTAAAAGCTAAACATACCAGTATAGTGGGAGCAGGATGCGGCATTGATGGAGAGGCCGCTGCCGGAAACTTCAACTGCGAATGTACAAAACACATTTTTTGAAGAACTAAAAACAAGGACTGAATAAAATGGTGAAAACACTAGTACAGTTTGTTATTGAACTTATAGAGCCAGCAAAGGTTTATTTGAAGGTTTCACGTAAAGGGAATGTTTTGGCACAGCAATAGGAAGGCCTGAGTGACCAGACAAATATATAATGAAAGGGCAACATAAGTCTTTTGTCCTTCAATGAAGTCACATCTCGAGTTAAACACCAAGCACTGTTTTTGCCTGACAATGCTCTAAGTCATTACCCAGTGCTGAAGATTTATTGGAGGCCCAATTAATTTAAGCACAGTTACATTTCTCCCTGCAAACATCACTCCTAAAGCTGGGCGAATTTCTCAAAAATTCGATTCGCCGACTTCGCTGAATTCTCCGACAAAAAACATTTTGGTCCGAATTACTTCGGGACGAATCGCGTTAAAAAACAGCTATTTCCAGGCTGCACAGAGCCTGCAGAGTGCTGTAGAACGTTGTGCCATGCTTAAATATGCAGAGGGAGCTTGGTTTGGTCTTCATACAATGCTGTGTTTTAGTATGACACGCACATGACTGCCGCCGCTATTAGAATCGCTTCACCCTTCAATTCCCTGGGCAAAACTGTCCAAAAAACTGAAGCGGGAATGCAGCCTGATAAAGTCATGGCAGCGCCAGCTGGAAAAAAACAAGCTGAGAGCTAAGATCCTACCATAGTGTCAAAGAACACAGTAGTAGATTACTGGAACCGCCACAGATCGCAGCACAGTAAGGGGACGTTACAGCAGGAGTCACCCTGCGAGGCCACAGCATCCGGTGTCATTTACCGGCCATGTGTTGACCACACACTAGGTCATACACTTCTCCCAGATGACATCTGACAACCCCAGCCAAGAGTCGGTGAGTTTGTCACACACAACCCCTAGTTGGCATGGCCCGGGAGCAGATGAGGGGCTTCTCCCTGTCCTCAACCCACCTTTTTTCCTGTTCGCTTCCCACAGCCAGAGAACTACTATGTGCTGTGGCCTCTGCGCACCGAAAAAGGGAGGAACAGCAATTGGTGGACAGTGGGCAGCAATGAGGTGGGGCAGACATCCGCTGCTTCTTGCGGGAAGGGGCAAAATAGTGATGAGGAGAGTTGCAAGGGGGGGGTTTATTTTGCGAGCGGTAAGGCTTTGTACAGCGACACCGTTTGAGGAGGACGGCGGTGACAGGCAAACACTAATGATGTACCCGATCGCACTTGGGAGAGGGTGAAACGAGCAAGGCTGGGACAAGGTATTTGGTGCCCTAGTTAAACAAGGCATAAGTCCCCCCAAATGAAAATATTCAGCCATTCCATGCCTCCTTGTGCCCCCTTTTCCCCGGGGATGAAGTGGCGCCATACGCGGTTGCCTACCCTCAACTACCCATTGTCCTGTCCCTGGAAGCATTCCATTTTCTCTTCATTAAGTTTTAGGAGACGGGAGGAGAAGAAGGAGGATTTGGACGACAGACAATCTGGGGTCTTGGACAGTAGAGAGTTAATGTCTGGGCCGGAAATGTAAAGTTGGGTGTCATCAGTATACTGGTGGTTTTGAAAGCCATGTGATGCTATGAGCTGACCCAGACCAACAGTGTACAAGGGCTTCATCATTATCAATTTGGGGGAAGAGAGCGGGGCTTTGCGTTGTCAGGCGTGGCGCAGCCCCTAAGTCAGTAGTGTGGCCGTAAGTCAGCAGGGTGGCAGCAGTGCGAGGTTGGGAGCCAATCGGCCACGATTTAGACCACCCACTTTGCAGGTCCCAGAAATTAGCGGCACAGGGGCTCACCGGGTCAGCGGCGGTAACAGTCAGTCAGCTCCATGCACATCGAGCTTATGGCCGACCAGTTCCCCACTGGAAGGTCGAGAGTGGCATTCGTTGTCAGCAGCGTTTTGGTGGTAAAATCACCTACTCGGCGGTGTGCCAGTTTTTTTGACGATATAATCTCCAAAACTGTTCATTCTGTCCATTCATATGGAAACCTAAAGAATTTGTTCATCCCATTGATAAGAGAAGATTTGAGATAAGACAATTCATCAATTGTAAAACCAGAGGGGTGATTTATGGGGCTATGTGTACTTGCCCCAAGATCTATGTGGGAAAAAACCATACGGGATTTTCCCGCCGTCGGATCTCAAAACAACTGCAAAATTTTAAAAACCCGAGGTGACACCCCCCTAGCGAAAAACCATTTTTTTAGGAAAAAAAAGGAAAATAATTAAAAATAGGGGGTGTTTAAAATTTCTGGGGCATCTGTGTGAAAAAGCGGGGGAAAAAAAAGGGTGACTGGATGTATTTTTGGTTACAAAGAGGCAAAAATGGATATCAACTCAATAAAATTAAAACCCAAAAAGGGCCCATAAATAAAGGGGTTTTTTCATTTTCATCATTTTTTTAAATTCTTGTTAAATTCCCCTATATAAAAATTTTTTGGGAAAGAAACATGAAATTTGTGTTTTAAGTCGGTTTTTTGGATATAGCAAAATTGAAAATATTTTTGATTTATAAAGCATCGAAGGTTAAAATTTTACGTTTTTTCCCCCCCCCATCCTTCCTGCTCCCCATTCCCCCCTTCCCTTTTAAAACGTTGCCCCCTCATTTTCCCTGTGTTTTTTGTAATGAGGGTTGGTATTGAGGTCCACTGTTTCAAATTAAAAAATTTTTTGGGATTTGAAAAATTGCTTCTGTCCCAAAGGGAGGGGTTTGTTGGGCAGCTTAATGGGGTTTCATGCATTTGCATTGTTTGGGTGAGACGAAAGCCCGGGGGTAAAATTACTATCAAAATTCATGTAAATATTCACCCCTATGCATAGATTTATTGTTTTGCCGCTCCCATTGATTTTTTGAAACCCTTTAATTAAATTTAACAAAAACTATAAAAATATATATTTAAAAAGTAAAATTTGTACCCCAGATAAAATAGCGTTTGAAGAAAAAATATTTTTTGCATGCCCCAATTGTGACTAAAAAAAATTGGTGGTTTGCCTTTGAGGGGGAAAAGGGGAGAACTTCAAGGGGGAAAAGGTGTGAGGTAAACTGAAAGGAGGGGGGGGCGGGTTTTCCTTAGGGGCCCTCAGCTTTATTAAAATGAATATGAATTTTCCATGTAAAAGAAAAAGTGGTTTATGGAAATATTCTAAAGGACAATATTTGGACAATACAAGGGGAATATATATTTAATAAGGTTTAAACAGCTTTTTTAAAAATAAATATGCAAAATTGGGATAAATGGGGAAAATGCTTTATGGGAAATTTTTTGACAATAGTGTCCCTACAAAGGAAAAACTTTTTTTCCCAAAAAATTAAGCATTTTAACTTTAAAGGGAAAGGGGGTTTAAAGGGAGTTTTTTAAAAGCTGGTAGTGTGCTGGGAATGAAAAACACCTATTCTGCTTAGCCCCCTTTTAAAGGTGAGCCACGCAGTTGCAATTAAATGGAAATTTTTGAGCCCGGAATTCCCCCCCATTTTCGGGGCCCTGAGGGGGTTTTGTTGATGCATGGGGGTTGGCGCACGTATGGCAAGATGGGGGCCGAACCCCCATTTGGGGGATGGCAAATTTTTGTCTGAGGTTTGGGTTGGTTTATGGAGGCATGGGTGGCAGCTTTAGCAGCACATATTTATGATGTTTTTTGCAGGAGAGGGGAAGGGGGGTGGGTTTTTTGTGGATTTTTTTTCCCTTTTTTGGGGCTAGTTGGTGAGCCACCTGAAAAAGGTGTGCACCTAACAAGATCTAAAAGAATGAGCTTAGACCACATTGATTTTCGGACCTCTAACCCCTGGATAACCAGATAGCTGGCAAATACATAGTGGGGTGAGTCAGAATGACGTTTTAAATTGTGATTTCACACCTCTGTCACGAAGTTGTCCAAACCAGCTGCAGCTGGTGTCCACAAGGGAGTCCTTATTATTGTCCATGTCTATTAGATTAGGACGATGCCCAAGTATGTGAGGCTTGGGATCCCTTACTGGAGCTAGTATACCTGCTGTATATAGTATAAGGCTGTCCTGTTAATAGGTGGTGCTCCAACCAGACTTGCAGATAAGAAAGAGCTATACCTTCTTACAAGAAAGCACAAAGTTAAATGTGAGGTTAGTAGAAAAGTCAGGTTTTTAATAGTGTGCTATAGAGCGGATTAAAAAAAAGTATACATAATAAAAGGTTACATTTTAGTGTTTAAAACAGATAGATAACTGATAGAGTTTTAGTATTGCCTATGGCAGAAATATAAAAATATTTTTTTGACGAGACACCACAGGAGGGTTGAACATAAAACTATGTAGAATCTGTTGGCAGAATGTAAAACGGCGTGACCAGTGGACCTAACGTTGCGCAAACCATATCACATCCCTGACATCAACATCAATGCAGTGTCACCATGACTATCTACTTGTTTCAGATGTGGCGGTCCATCCTGTCCCAACAGCCGGCACACCCATAGGCACGGCCTCCAATTCAGCAGGTCAAGGCTTCACCACCTCTGCCGAAGACAACTCCCTGACGTATTAACGATCATCTACCGGTCCAGATACTTCCTGCTCCTCAGGCACTCTGGTGCCAGCAGTCGTTCACCACGAGACGATTGCCAAGAACGAGCAATATGCGCCCTAGCCATCGCTAAGAGCAGAAGCTGACCGCGTGTGACTCCTGTTCCAAGTTCGGTGGGTACTTGCATTCTCCTCCCTTTTTCAAGTGGGTGGACTTTGAACCATTCAAAGAACTGCCAGGGAAACTTGACATTCACTTCCTTTGTCCATTGTAAAGACAAGGTAGTGGTTGCACTGGACCACCGCAAGAGGAGTGTCAGTGGCCACACCAGGACTGGGGTCTAAGTAGTTCCTCGTATTCAGCATAGCCCGCACAAGGCAGTATGGACCTTTCTGTGGCGGGAGTCCCTACCAGGTCGCTATCCCTGGCGCAAGACTAGCTGGCGGTGGCAGCCGAGGCGCAGCCAGGTACCGAAGCTTAAGACGAAAACTCGTAGTTCAAAGTTCAGGCCAACAGGTTCATGGCAGAGGTCAGTATATTTAACTAGGGGGAAATTTTATGAACAGGGGGAAATTGATAAACAGTAATAAATATATAACAGGGGGAAATTATTGAAACAGGGGGAAATTGATGAACAGAGAATAAATATATTAAACAGGGAAAATTTATGAACACGGGGAAATTTATGACAGGGGAAAATTGATGAACAGGAATAAAATATAATAACTAGAGGAAATTATTGAACAGGGGAAATAGATGACGCATTTATAAATATATTAACAGGGGGAAAATATATGAAACAGTGGAGATTGAGTATGAACAGGAGAAAGGCCATTAACGATTTTTATGAATGATCCAATTGGACAGGAATATCTCCCTGGGAGAACGAAGTTCCCACACGGGAGGAAAATGCTCTGGGTCATGCAAGTTTTCATCGATTTTGTGGCTTTCTCCCCAAACAAGCTGGATAATGTGACTTCCAAACGTTGAATACAGCTCCATAGTTTGGACACAACTCTATGAACAGAGAAAGTCTATTAATGGTTTAATTGATGATCCTAAGAGATACAGACACCCTTGTGGTATTTTTAAAATGTTGTCCAGTGGCAGCTTGTGCGTGACACCCCCACCTGCGCATTGCTCAGGCCCCACTGTCATGCGGACAATGTATCATTTGCGTCAGTCGCCAAGACTACGGGATGAATAACGTCCTTCCCACTGCTTCATGTCAATGTCACAGACAGCTGTAGTGTATCACTGGACCAGACCGCAAAGCGAAGGCACTAGCCACGCCATAGGGAGCGTGGGTCTAAATAGTCCCCGGTATTTCAAACGCAGAGTCCCGCCGCCAAAAGCGAGATGGACTTTCTGCGGCGGAGTCTACCAAGGTCGCGCTACGCCCTGACGTGACTTGCTTTGCAGTGGCAGGCCAAGGTGATAGCGAGGTACAAAAAATCAGTAAGGCAAACTCGGAGTCGGGGACAAGTGTAAGTTATCAGGACAGCCGGCAAGGATCATCGGTTCAAGGGACGGAGCCAGAGAGACGGTACACGGATATGACTAGACGATGCTGAAGGAACACTTCTTTCTCTATAGGCTCTAAAAATTATTATTATTATTTATTTTATTTAATATCTTGCGACGGCTGGTTGTGTGAGGAGCCCTTTTTCCATTACAAATGCAGCTAAATGGAATATTCCACAATCACTTTCAAAATCTGGACACCAGGAAATAGTTCACAACTTTTCCTTATCCACCTGTGTTATCTGTTCATGAAAGAAATGAACGTTTATAAACTTTCTATCTTAAACCACTTTAAAAATGCTGTGTGGATGTAATTTGTTTCCACCCGTAATCGAGGGGAGGGCCTCCAGCAAAGGACTTGTGTTATTTACTTTCTGTTAAATTGGTTCACATACTATTCACAATCTTCATACTGAAGAAGTTCATACAAATCCAGTTTCTGTCAGCTATTTGCTTTTGCTTCTTTTTGTTCTGCCTCCACATTCCATTTTTTTGTACTGAATTCAATCAACAATGGGACAGAATGCAAAATAAGCACCTAAAACATTCTCTGTATTATGACTCCTTCAGTTCAAGTGTCCATACGGTGCATCTTGAAACAAACTAGGTAACGCAGAAAAATAGATTCAAACCACCACGTTCTTCTATACTTCATGAGTGTTTGAGAGATCGTCCGAAGCACTGCGTCCTCCACAACAGTCTTGGTATACCAGTAGACCAGAACGCGCTCGCCATAAAAACCTCCACATGTACTGTGCCAACCTCCACATCAAATAACTTACAAAGTAGCAGGGATGTCTGCCACCACCTCGTCGTTGCCAATTAGCTGCTGACTGTCCTCAATTTTCATCCCTCCGCTCTGTAATAGTGTCGCTGAGCCCAACCACAAACTAGTATCTCTGCTGAGGGACAAGAACAGGACATAGTGGGTGAGAACACAAGGTGAGGGGGCGCTGACCTGTATCCCTTGGGCCATGCCAAATAAGAGTTTTATCTGACAAACCCACCGACTGTTGGCTGACAGGTTGTGGATGTCAACTGGGATAATTAATGACTGACCTACTACAACCAAATAAGAACCCTTGAGGTTGTTGAGTCAACACACAGCCGCTACATGACACGTCAGGCACATCAGGCCATCGGACACCGTGAGTCACCCCTGCGACTAACCCTATACTGTGCTGTGACCTATGCCTGTTCCAGGAATGTTTGTGCCACTGTCACTCGCATGTGAACAGCCTGCCACCTCTCTGTCTGACATACTGTTTGTTCAAAAATTTTACAGACTCTGTATAATGAAGATATCTGTATATAAAAAATACACACCCTGTATTTGACTCCAAATGAACCCACTAACAAGCATTAGAAACCCCTATGGAAATAAATTGCGTTGCGCTCCACAACTGGCCAGGGAAAAATTTACTTGTATGTGCCGGTTTAAAAACACTGTGTATTTTACTGAGTAGAAAAGCACAAACAGGCTTAATTAACCTTCGGATAGGAATTATGCTACAGGCAAAATTTCTTCTTTGGCGTTGAAAAACAGTTTCTTTTAGCGACCACAACAGCAGAAAAACACTTAAGTAACCCTGGAATCTAAATTGCGCAAAAAGAAATGAGTGCAAAAATTACCAGCTTATGTGTCGTGTTACAACGACTGTATTTTACTGAGCACAACAGCAGAAAAACACTTAATTAACCCTTGGATCTAAATTGCGCAAATGAAATGAGGTGCCAAAAATGACTAGCTATGTAGCGTGTTAAAACAACTCATATTTTACTGAGCACAACAGCAGAAAAAATGAGTAATTAACCCTTGTATCTAAATTGCGCAAAATTTTCTTCTTTTGCGTGAAAACAACCGTTACTTTTAAGTCGACCACAACAGCAGAAAACACTTAAGTAACCCTGGAACTAAAATTGCGCAAAAGAAATGAGGTGCAAAAATACCAGCTATTAACGTGTTACAACGACGTGGTATTTTTACTGAGCACAACAGCAGAAAAATACTTAATTAACCCTTGGATCTAAATTGCGCAAAGGGAAATGAGGTGCCAAAAATTAACCAGCTATGTAGCGTGTTAAAACTACATGTATTTATACTGAGCACAACAGCAGAAAAACATTTTTAATTAACCCTTGGATCTAAATTGCGCAAATGAAATGAGGTGCCAAAAATTACCACTATGTAGCGTGTTAAAACGACGTGTATTTTACGGGAGTACAACAGCAGAAAAACATGTAATTAACCTTCGGAAAATGAATTAAATGCTACAGGCAAAACTTCTTCTTTGGCGTTGAAAAACACCGTTTCTTTTCGTGACCACAACAGCAGAAAAACACTTAATTAACCCTTGGATCTAAATTGCGCAAAAAAAAATGAGCAGCCAAAAATTAAGTGGTATTTGGTTTGTAAAACGCTGTTTCTTTAACTGAATACAACAGGAACAGGCTTAGATAACTCTTGGATATTCAATGTGCTGAAGAACTGAGCAGATAGCATTAAAATGTATATGCAGCTGAATTGGACGCACACTGGACTTCAATTCCAATACCCCACAAAATCAAAATGTAAGAGAAGCAGTTTCTGAGATAAGCTGTGACACCCCCCCAAAATCGCTTTAAAAGTTTAGTTCTTTAGTGGGGAGATCTCAGCAGCACCAGCTTCACAAAACAAAAGCACAGTGAGAGCAGTGTGAACTGCCAGCGTCGCGTCCGGACTTATACAGTGCGTGACCACAGAATCCCGCCGGTCTCTGATGGCTTTATCTCTGCACATTCATCTAGGTTACTCCTTTTTCCTCCCCCGAGTTCTTTGCCTCATGTAAAACGCCATGTGCTCGCAGCCATTTTATCAATTAAAAACACGCTTCGTTCCCGCGAATCACCCCAAACTTCGACTTCGTTCAGAATCGAAGTTTTCCTGAAATTCTAAACGAATTCCACTTTGTTAGAATCGATTCGCCCATCTCTAATCACTCCTCTTCTTCAGCCCATGATTCAACAGGTCATCTCTAACTCTAAGATGTTTTGAAAATGCTTTGAAGGAACTGAAGCAGATGAAAACCTGAGGCTGAAAGAGTTTTAGGAAACAAAATGTACCATCTTGGACTATGTGAGGTTAATTGTTAGTGCACAGAATAATGTTTTCATTTGTGTGCTTAATTTTGCCTATAGCCCATTGTGGGCTTTATTCATGCTTGATGCAGAAGTTTCTGTAGCACATCAGAAAGAAGACACTAAGCAGGGGACTGGTGCTAGCGATTGATTTTTGGATTTGGAAGCTGATCAATATGATGTGAAAGAATTAATTTAAGATAATGAGAGGAAACTGAGAACAGAAAATTTACTTGAGCTTCAAAAGTCAACTGAGCATGACAGTGAAGAAGAATGTTGTGAAGATCACCAGGGTGTCACACACTTCAAGAAGGCAGAACTGTTTTCCTCCTGAGAAGTTGTGAAAGTGTTTTAGTAAAACACCCAAACATTGCTCTTCCTTAGCTTAAATCCTGTGATTCTAAAAGGCCAGGTGTTAAACTATTGAGAAAACCTGCAGAAAATTGC